>JASDQU010374588.1:13039-29537 GCA_032191745.1 Picea mariana
AGATTAGGGTATCATGAGCGATATCGTAAGCGAGGACGAGGTCCCCTTCGTTAAATGAGTGAAGTTTGACGTGGCGATCAAAGGTGGACTTTGACCATTTCTTGGCTACATCATTGTTCTGTAATGAGGATCGATGATCCTCATATAGGGACTCTAAATTCAGAAAATGCTGCTCCATTGGAGCAGTGTTGGGTAATAGCTCGATAGCGGTGTGTGAGGTGGGAATTTTGCACTCGATGGGAAGAGTGGCCTCAACTCCATGCACCAAATGAAATGGTGTGAAACCAATGGTAGTTTTGACTGTTGTGTGGTAATCTCATAGCGCGAAAAATAACATATGATGCCAATTGGTATTATCTTTGTTAACTGTGTGCCGCAACATGTTTTTGAGGACCTTGTTAATAGCTTCTACCTGTCCATTGGACTGAGGGTAGTATGGTGAGGCAAATTCATGGGAGAAGCCTAACCTAGATGAGAGTTCAACGAAAATATCATTCTCAAAATGTTTCCCATGATCAGATACTAGTTGGAGTTGTACTCCAAAGTGGGATATGATGTGGTTAAAGAAAAAATGCATTGTTGTGTCAGTAGTGTTGTTGAAGGTAGGCATGGTTTCGGCCTACTTTGTGAAGTAATCAACTTCAACTACGATGTATTTGTGTCCATTGTTGGATGGAGGATTGCAAGTCATGAAGTCGATGCCCCATTTACAAAAGAGGTCTGCGGTAATGAATGGGTGTATAAGAGCAGGTGGTGCGCATGGTTTGTTGGCATAAAGATGGCATTGATCACATCACTTCATGGCATTAATGCAATCATGAAATAATGTAGGCCGAAAGTAACCTACGCAGATGATTTTCTGAGCGGTGGACATCCCTGAGAGATGGCCTTTGCAAGCATCATTTTGGAATTCATACAAGACTCTATCGACCTCGTCAATAGTCAAGCATCGATGGAGTATGGTGTCAACCCCTCGCCGATATAAGATATCCCTGATGAGGAGGTAGCAGGGTGCCTGGTGAAAAATACGTTGACGATCATCTCTAGAGAGGTGGTTTCCAAATTTTTTTGTTCAGAGATAGATGAGGAGATCGCCGTACCAAGGGTCATCCAAGGGGATGTAAAAAAGATGTTCATCGGGGAAGTCGGTATTGATGGGGGAACTGGTAGTATCAGAGGGGAAAGTTGTGATGAGTTCGGTGAGGATGAGAGATTTCTTTCTCTTGGGTGTTGAAAATTCGAGATCGTACTCCTGCAGAATGATGATCCATCGAGAAAATTTACCATTAATTTGTCGACGATTGAGTAAGTAT
The DNA here is from genome assembly GCA_032191745.1 of Picea mariana. Taxonomy (NCBI): domain Eukaryota; kingdom Viridiplantae; phylum Streptophyta; class Pinopsida; order Pinales; family Pinaceae; genus Picea; species Picea mariana. The sequence continues at coordinate 14,353 of JASDQU010374588.1, forward strand.
TGCATGGGGTTGGAATCTTCTATGACTTTGGTAGTTCAAAGAAGAATGTAATGGCGTAGTTTCTGGACTAAGAGGACAACTACAAGGGCTAGTTTCTCTTCATGATTGTATTTCAAGGGTGTCCCTGAGAGGTTTTTACTAATGTATTAAATGACATGCTCACGATCATCATCCCCTATTTGAACGAGAACTCTTGCTACTGAGACGGCTGAGGCCGATATGTAGAGGATATAGTCGCAATTATAGTCAGGTGGACTAATCGAAGGGGCGTTGCAAAGTGTCATTTTAAGATCATCAAAAGAGTTTTGGGCATGGTCATACCAGTGGAATGGGATGTCGTGGTGTAGTAAGTGAAGGAAACCATGTGCTCGAGTGGCATAATCTGGGACAAAGCATCATAAAAAGTTATCTTTTCCTTGTAGGCTTTACAGTTAGTGTAAAGTCCAAGGAGGAGGAATTTCTATGATGGCTTTGACTTTGAGAGGGTCCATGGTAATGCCACTTTGGGAAATGATGAGCCCAAGGAGGCTCCCAGCAGTGACGCAGAATACACACTTGAGGGGTTTCAAGTGGATATTGTACTATCGACACCTTTGGAATATGATTCGTAGATCATCGAGGTGTTGAGTGCATTTCTTGGATTGAGCGATGTGGTCATCCAAGTATATGATGATGATATGAGCTAGATCATGAAAGATGTATGTCATGGCTCATTGGAATGTCACTCCAGTGTTCTTGAGGCCAAAAGGCATGACATGATTTGAAAAATTACCCCAGGGGTAGTGAATGCGATTTTGTACTGATTAGCTGGGTGAATTTGGATTTGGTTGTACCCAGAGAAATCGTCCATGAAGGACAATGCCTCATGACCGGCACAATCATTGATAATTTGATCGATAAAGGGTGTGGGAAAGTTGTCTTTGGGACAGGCATGATTGAGGTCGTGAAAATCCGTACAGACATGAATAGTGCCCTATTTTTTGTTAACAGGGACAGGGTTGGAGACCCATGACGTATAGGCGATGACGTAAATGAAGCTAGTGGCACGTAATTTATCAATCTCAACCTTTATGACCACTGCTTTGGATGGGTGTAGCAGTCGTTTTTTTTGGCGGACTAGTGTGATATTAGGCCAAGTGTCAATGCGATGTTCGACGATAGAGGGGTCAAGGCCAGGCATCTCTGTGTATGACCAGGAAAAAAATTCCCAGTATTTTTGGAAGAGATCTTTGTAAGCAATAATTTCTTCAGGAGTGCATGTGGCGCCAATAGTGATTTCCTTGACAACTCCATTTTTTATGGAAATATCAATTTTGATAGTGGGGGAAATGTTTGCCACATTGTCTTCTTTAAAAGCATCAGGGGCATGGATAGGGTTGTTGAACCAATCGATATGCCATGATGGGATAAAATCCTTCGTTTTTACTGCATATATGGGGCATTAGTTAGGAGGTGTGAAGCCTTCCTGTGAAAAGAAGAGTGATCTGTGGTGTAGCACATCCCATGGGCAGTCGGGTGTGGTTAATTCCTCAAGTATGTCCTTGTCATAGTGGAATTGTTGGGAATACAAGGGATCCAGAAGAGTCATATCGGTGAATGTCACTGTGTGATTGTCGTTGACTGATGAAGAAGTAGGGGGAGTGATGCAAGAAGATTGTGATGGTTCACACGACATAAACCAAATATCAAGATACCCAGGGTTAAAAATGGTATTCGGGCATAAAATTTCCGTGGGGAAATGAACGGGGGAATTGGGGGGATTTAGGGGTAAATCCTCGCATAAGTCTTCCAAGAACCATGGGAGGGTAGGGAGTGCTTCATGTTCAGGATAAAGGATAACCTCTGGATATGGAGTAGGGGTAATCAATGATTCTGTTGATACTTGAGAGGGTGTAGCGTTTTGAATAAAGGCCATTTGGTAACACCTATATTCGATGATCATAGGGCATTGATATGTAAAATGATCCAGTGATTCACATAGGGTGCAAGGACACCTCAGACGTTCATTGACTAAAGTGGTGACATAATGGATGTCATTATTTTGGGTACTTGGCGACATGGAGGTAGAGGGGTTTTGTTGAAAACTTTGGTGTACTACCGATATTGTCTATCAAAACTGAGGTAGGGCAGGGAAATGATGAGTATAGTGGCCATACTCTAAAGATATGGTACACACCAATTTGGTTTGCAATCCTTTATTGCTTGTAGTGGAAAACAGTGTGGCAGTACTGGGTGTTCTTGATGAAGCCATGGGCAATGTGGTCGCACGTGGGAGTTGGATTAGATTGCATAGCTCGGGGAGAGAGGGACATCGATTAGTGGGGTGTCCTTCTCTTTCATAGAGTGCACAAGGGGTTTGGATGCGAGGAGTGAGAGGAACGATGGGCTCTTTCTTCTTTCGTCTTCCTCCAACTTTAGTGGTGGCATTAGCAAGAGGGGCTGAGGGTGTTGTTTCTAGAGCAGGTACTGGAATCTGCATCAGAACACCTTCAGTTTGAGGAGGGAGAGATGGTTGAGGAACCATTGATGGTGGATGTATATACCTTATTGGGATTGCTAGCACCATATTGAGAAGGGTAAGCGTTGTAGCTACTTGAAAATATTGGACACCCGATGGGGGGTAGAAGAATGGGATTTGAGTAATGGCTTGGGGAATTATTTCCCAAACAGGGATATGGCCCTGAGGTGAGGTGAAATCATGAACTAGTGGAGTTGAGGAGTTCTCAGGAGATTCTTGATGGAGGATATCTGCAACTAGTGGGAAATCGGGGATAAAAGAGGCCTTGGTAGGAGGGAGAGTATCTTCAGTTTTCATTCTGTTGGAGGATACGACACATACTTGGGCTGAGGGAGGGAGGAGGGGTGGTGCTCCATGGTATGTCCCTAACAAATATGGGTCTTTGAAGATTCTGGGGCCCATATCGATGAGTGGATAGGCATCAGGATTTATGTGGATGAAAGGGAGGATGTTATCGATGTTGGATGAAGGGTTGGGCTCATAATGTGAAACTTGATCAATGGTAATGATMTTCCTATTATGGGGGAACATCATGGTTCGAAATATAGAGGAGACAACTACCTTCATAGCATACATGTAGCTATGACCAAAAAAGATATTGTAATCGAGTGGGGCATCGATAACTTCAAAGTCAATGAGAATGGTCTTTCCCCCGAGTTCTATAGGGACATTTTGGAAGAGTCCTTAGGGAGATGATGGTTGTCCATCATAGGCTCTTAAGGTAATGGCAGATGGTATAAGTTCAGGGGAACCAAGTTTCTGCCATAGAGATTTTGACATGATGCATGTGGATGCACCCGCATCAATGATGCAACGGTGAACTATAATGTTTCAGATTTTAACTGGTATTTGGAAAGCGATGAGAGAGGGGAGGTGAGGTTCTCCATTATCGAGATCAAATGTGATGAGTCAGGTATTTGCGGGGTTGACTACCCCAAGGGAGGAAAGTAACGACTTCCGAAGAGTAGGAAAAGTTTGAAGGATTTCTAAGACTGACATAGAAGTAGGAGATTGGGCCAAATCATCGACCAAACTGTAATTATGAGCCCCCCTAGCCTAAGGGTTGTGGATGTTTTGGCGTAATGGGATGTGAGGAATACGAAGGGGTGGGTCAGTATTAGGGTGAGGAATCATCAAGGGAGGCCCAGTTATGACTGGGTGTGCATCCGAGGTGGTGGGAGTAGACTCAGGGGTTATGTTGTATTGATGACTGTGTTTGTAGAAGAACTTCTTCTTCACTAGTGAGGAGGATAGTGCGATCAAAAYGATTGCCCRGATTGGGATATTGTCCAATCTGTGGTAGGGYAGGCTACATTTCTTRTTGGGTGTTCATTACTCCCTGGTGGGGATGGGGTTTTGCAGCACGGTTGGGGGTGGTTGCTGCACATATTGTTGTGGGGCCTGCTGGGGGGCAGGCGGTCTTGGGGAATGTGGTCTACTTACATATTATTTCATACGTTTAAAGTTGGCGATTTGGGGGAAATGGTGAGTATAGTGACCAAACTCACCACAAAGGGCACAAGGGATGTTGGTCCGAATATTGTTGTTATTTTTCCCTTGGCGTTTGTTATTTCCCCCATGAGGGTTTTGGTTCCCTGTGTTTTGGTTAACCCCAACGGGTTGGTTTTGTTGGGGGTGCGTTCCTCCTTGCCCTGGATTGTTATTGTTCTAGTTTTTTCCTTTCTTTTTTGCATTATTTGACTGATGGGTAGGATTTTTTGTATTCAGTTGTTCAAAATTTTGATATTGTTGAATGGGAGAGGGCTAAAAAAAATTAACCCCAGCATGTGGGTGTCCTTGTGGTGGAGCCATGGGCTATGGAGGGCTAGGAAATGGAAAGTACGGGTTGTGTTGTGGAAATGATCCATAAGGTACATAGGAAGGCATGGTGCTTTCGCTACTGCTTAGGGTATAGGCTGGGGTAGAGGGAGTAACAACACTTGGTTAGGTAGGTGGGTGTATTATGGGTGTTGGCARGGGTCCACTTATGGGTGGAGGTAGGGAAAMATGGTATGATTTTTGATAAGGAGGAGGAGGGTAATAAGGGATTCCTCCATATGCCAGTGGATATTGGGGTGTGCCATACATGGGTGGTTTTTGAGGCTATGGTTTGTGGTGTGTAGTGTTACCGATCAATCCATCTACTGAGTGAGACATTCYAGGCTTATCTTGGCMAAATGGCATGGGTCTTGGGAGATCGGGTAGTATTGTGTACAAGTATCTTGATTGTGAATAAATGAGGTCATATTGTTKATCCTTATTGATGGCTTCTTYTTCTGATTGAGGGAAGGTAGAAGCCACATATTTACYGAGGAGAGAGACAAGTGATATGAGAAACCAATTGAGGCATTTTTGTTTGGTGGTTTCCTCTTTGCATAAACTATGTGGTTGAGGTTTTCTTAAAATCAAAGAGTAGTTCAAGACCATTGTCATGACAGATTGGTGATTGAAAGAAGGTCAAAAATGATTTGGCCAAAGACTCGAAAGTCCCATGGGACCCTGATTTTTCGTCTACATACCACTTGGCTGATGGGCCATTGAGTGTGCATTGAAATAATCGTAGTCGGATGGAATCATCCATAATGATGTTGGAAAAGCACCATAAGTGGAAATTCATGACGTGGTTCGTAGGGTCATCCCCCACCTTTCCTTCAAACTTGGGGATGTATGAAGGAAGTTTGGTAGGCATTGCAAGCCATGTGGGTTCATGGAATATATGATCATTAGTGAGTTTGCATAGATATGGTATGTTGGGAGAAGCCAAATATGGCATCTGGAGCGTTGGAGGAGGGTAAGTTCTAGCCATGATGTGAGTGCTCTGAGTACCTGACCCTTGAAGGGGGCTAGGTGGGTTTGTACTTTCCCATTGAGAAGAAGTTGGCCTCCCGCCTTCATATAAAGTAGAGCGAGTAGATGGTTGACCTTGGAAAGTGGACCCAAGTAAGGTGGAACCAAGCAAAGTTGATCCCACGACCGTGGAACTCACAGGGGTGTGAGAAGGTGGAGACGATGAGTTGGAAAGATTAGGAGCTCCTCCTAGAATAGGATGGAGATTTATCAAGCGTCTGGAACAACGGGGGTTCTGTGGGTCCCCTATGATGTCTGACTAGTTGAGTGAATGTGTGCAAAGGGTGGTGAGAGAAATAAACAAGAGCCTTTGTTGCAATTTTTGTACCTTCACAATATATCTCAATCAAATGTAATCAAAAGAGCATCATACATATAAAAATTTAGATAAAGAAGCATATATGTGGATAGGTGGATTTTGTCCGCATGGAAGAACAAAGAAAACAAAATGCTCATGTCCTAAAAGACGTAACGTCCTTCTTCTCAAATATCACTAGACCTTCCAATAGTACTCGACAGTGGGGTCTGAAGCCACCATAAGAGAAACTAGTGAAGGATGAAGTAATCAGTTATAATGAGGGGTAGAGGGGGCATATCCTGAAAGAACTGACGATATTTCCCAATAGCCACACAAAATCCAATCAAGGTGCAATTGCCACCTGGGTAGATATCCTAAAATTTGGTCACTAGGTACCTCAGTCAAAGTGTGACATTTAGATTTTCGGCCTAAGAAATGGGTCACGAGCTAAATCTTGTCTAAGAGGTGGGTTCCTCAAGGGGGCGTGCATAGAACAACTGGACCTCAACCTTCAACCCTTCATGGGTATCTCCCTACCTTATGGTGTTAGGAACACTTGACTTGGAGGATTTAAAGTTCCCTATTTGACAACTTCTATTGTTTTGAAAATGTGAGAACCAGATAATGGGGAGTTATTTGGATGCCTATCCCCGAGATCCTACCTAGACTAAAAAAATATTTTGGCACCTCCTGTGGAGGAAAACTTAGTGATTTTTTAGAAAATTTTAGATCTGTTTGTGTGAGAGATTGAGGGTGTGAACCAACCTCGTTGAAATTAAATGGGAGTGGATAGTTTTGCCAAGAAAAGGGTGGGGTGTTTTGGAATCCCGTTGGAGGAAACCTACTTTGACCTCCACAACTTCTAGATAAAACTATGTGAGTGATTGGTGATATTGTGTGTGAACAAGTGAAAGTGTGCCAAGCTTTAATAAATTAGGTGTCACCTTGTTTCATGTGGACTTTGCTTGGTCCTTACAAGTCTTTGATTACCTAATTAACTAAATGTCATTGGTACAACCTTGCGGAATTTTAAATTCCCTAGGAAAATAGCATGTGGACATGTGGGTTCTTTATTATTCCTTTAACTTCCTAAATGTGATTTGATATAAGAAAGCTTTGAAACTATCCTAGACTGTGAACATGTGGGCATGTATGGGCCCATTAGAAAACCTTTAAATTTCCCTAGTGAGTTAATCTAAGAAAGAAAATTTCAACACTATCCCATCTTTGTAGCATGTGGGCATGTATAATCCCGTTACAATCTTAAGATGTGTTTTGAAAAATAAACTAAGAGGAGTCCCAAGGGGCATATTCTCCTCTCCTAAATATTTTTTATTGTTAAGGGAGATGAAATTGTCCCACAACCTCTTTTTGATTCTCAAGGTCGCTTTGAAGCGCCAAAGAAGAGCATACTCAATGATTTTAATCCAATTTCTGGTCCCAATGTAAGTTTTATATGTTATGTAAAATGATTCTAACTTAACTTCAGTCAAAGAAAGCCATCCATGTGGAAAAATGACAAAAGGGAGGAAAAGTTATGATTTTATCCCTAAGTGCCTATGTGTTTTGACTAATACATTTATATGAAGAGGTAACTAAGTGTGGTGCAAATTACAATGTGCATGAAATCAATTTTAAGGAGGCTAGGGGCCTTCCACCAATCACAAAAATGCTTAATATGTGTATTTTTTGCAAAGGTACATGGGTCTTAGACTAGATAGAGGTGCTCTGAGGGCTAATACGCGAACTGAAAGAGACTTATGGGCGCAGGTGCGTAGAGAGCATTGTGTAGAGCAGTGGGTTTGGCGCACATGCGCTAAAGACGTGTCTATGGGTTAACAAACCCGCACACGTCTGAAACATGGCTGTGAAGAAAAATTTCGAATGAAAATCTCTCAACTCAGCTTCAAATTCGACTTTTTGCAGGTCGGCTTGGGCCAATTATGGTACCTGCAAGTTAAATAAAAGGAAAGAACAACTAAAATAACCCAAATGGGGTAGGAAAATGATACCTTTCCCCAGTATGGTCACCAATCTGTTGCGTCTCTTTTGTCACCCAAATGAGAAAAACATAGGTGCTTACAACCTTAGTTGGGTTAGCCAAGAAAGACAGAAGTAAAGGAAAGGGTTAGAAGAATAAAGCATAAAAGACTAAACTAAGAATTAAACTAGGAATGATAAAACAACTAAACTAGAGTGCATAAGGACGTAAGAACAAGAAACAAACAAGACTCATGTCACCAATGGAAAGGATTGTATTAGTGAAAATAAAACACCAAAGAAAAAGTGGGACTTTGGGTCCCTTCTTCCTCCAAGGGAGGGCTCTTGGACCCCCAATATTGAGCTCTTCTTACAACTTGAAAACTTGAAAGAAATGGTGAAAGAATCCCAAGCTAATTCACTCAAAGGGTGATGTGAATAGCTTCAATGGAATGGTGCTAGTATGCTCTTGATGAGAAAAGAGGATTCCCCAAGAGAATAGCAGCAGCATATCCTTACAAATTAATTCCTTGAAAAAGTAGTGCACCCATGGCCTCCTTTTATAGTATAAATTTGAGGCATTATTCAACCAGCTTTGAGTGTGAACAAGCGTCCCTTTAGGGTACCCTTAGGTCTTTGACCAACCACCCAGCTAGATTCAGTTGAGATTTGGATGTCAAATCAACTTGGAAGCTGAACCAGAAGTGGGTGGGAGGCCAACCAACATAATAAATGCATCGTTCTCAGGTGTGCACGGCTTTTATCATCCACAATCGCACATCATGCACATGTGCACTTTTCTGACATTTCTTGATGGCGCATGTGCGCATGCTCCATGTATGGTCATAGCTCATTCTGATTTTGTAATTGGTTGTATAGTTTTGGACCTTTTGGGAATGCGTTTTTGGTAATTTTGGTCTATGGGTGAACTAATAGTTGTTTGGAGACGTTGGATTCCTGTAACCATGTGTGGATGGGATTTCAGTGATAACAAATAGCAAGAGGGATCAAGCCATTGATTTTTTGTTTTCTCTAGTGGAGGAGGGATATATAATTGGATTTGTTATGTACACTAAATATTTTAGTAATGATGAAAGAAAGTTCACAGAAGTTCCTACCAAAATACTGCTAGAAGAAATCTCACTCTGGATAAATATGTTATTCATTGAGAAAGGGATGATGTGCATGAAGCCCGACAGGATGCCTGAGTAAACTCCCCTAGCGTTTGTGGGGTGAAAAGATAAGGGAAGAATGAGGAAGTAGTTGGATGTGTTAAGGAGGATCTAGGAATTGGTGAGATGAGGTGAGGAGTGGTATGGACCCAAAGGAGTAGAGGAGAGAAAGAGTCGATAGATACACAAGAAGAGTTATGGAAAGTGAAGAAAATATGTGCAAGGAAGCTAGCCAGGGGCATGCGATGAGGAGTTGGGCCTGTTATCCCCTAGCCTAGGTATAACTAAGGAGATCACATCTTAAGGCCCACATGTCCTAAACATGGAGTACCGACAACCAGACGACTTGAGAATGGCGCCAGAGGGCCCCACTTTTCTTTAGTGTAGTCTATGTATCACCAACATCAGTATCCATCACACCAGCATGATCCTAAAGTAGCGGTGAGTCTTGATCCATGAGGTAATGAGAACAGGTATCATGGTATGTATCACTCTGATTTTTTAAGCACTTGAATATGTTGTATTGAATCCTTCTTCATTTCATGATGTTTTCTTGAAAATTATTCTTTTTTGATTTTTCATACTTGGAAGGGTGACACGGTGCCCTAGTAAGTTGATTTACCTTTAGGATGGGTTTCTATTGGGCGTACATGTGAAAATTCATCATTTTTTCCCTCCATACTTACCACTTTCCATATTTATTCCTTCTATATCCCCTATCCTTGTTTGGGAATTCGGATTGGCTACACTAGGAAAGGTTGTACCTTACCTTGTGGGAAGAAGGGGCTAAAGGCATAGAGGGTAAAAGTAGTTGGAAATATTTAAAAGCCAATTTTTAAACCTTCGAGATGCTTCTCCCAAGGATCCCAAAGAAATAAGTGAAAAAATTATCAGTAAGAAAAGGGGACCCACGAGATAACATAAACACTCAAGGTACTAGTTGGCCTATTATGACCATGGGCATGTAGCTGTATGACACTAACAACTATTTGGTCACCATAACAAGGTAGTGGCTCTTGGTGGCATAACCAAGAGAAAGGGGGTCCCATCACAAGGAACCCTTATCATTTTTATGAAATGTTTGTGGATGATGTTGTCACCTCTGGTCATCAAGCTAGTACAGTGGCCTTCAACTATTTCCTTGAAGCACAAGAGAAAAATATCAAAATAAATAAAGCAAAGGGTAAAAGGAAATGAATGGGATAGGAAACAATTGAATTCATAATAAGTTGCAACTCTCCCTCTAGAAAGGCAACCACATGTAAGACTCTACATTTTCATGTTATCATATGTACCCCATGCCAAAATATTTACCCCATACCACCTAATACACTTACATGAATTGGACTAAACTCCACCTCAAACCCTCTCCAAAACTAACTTTTGAAATTGCATAACATCTTTGACCATTTGTTTTGGGTTAAAGGGGGTTTGATGCACATTTTCAGGTAATTTAATTATTAGATGTGATTTACATGCTATGATCCTTGTGACTTATGAACCCCTGGAGGGTGTACTTGTTGTTGTTGTAGGACCTTTCCCAGTAGACAGGTAAACATGAGGGAATGATTTGCTCTGACCTTAATGGGCTCTCAAATCCCATAGATGGATGCTCAAACCCCAATGAGGGGTAAGAAGAGATTGAATATTTTCACTGGATGAAGGAAGGACATTTATTTTGGAGGTAGTCTAGCAGTCCTGCATGGATGAGTTCCACCCTCTTCACTTGGACGATGGCCTTGGAAGGCCTAGAGACCACCAAACTATCCCATGACATAATCATTTGGGAGATGGGGTTTCATGGAGGTCATGTTCTGGTGAAAGAAGGATGCTTGGCACAACATTTGGCAGTCTATGGTCTGATTAGGCCTTGCAGGGGCCAACCTTCCATTTTTCAAGGTTGGATGTCCCTCATTGGAGCTCAACGTCACTCTATAAATGGAATGATGTCATCGTACTAGGGTTTATTCATAAAATTTTGTTTAATTTTGTAAATTAGAGAAAATAGATCAGGTTGGCCTTGTAATTATGAACTAAAAATAATTTTAGGGTAACTTTGGTATAAATAAATAGAAAGTGACAATCATTTTCATCAAAACTTGTCCTTGGAGACAAGGAGAACTGAAAATTTCTCCCCTCTTGGGTTATTGGATGAAATAAGGAGGCACCTCTCTTTTTTAAAGATTATCTTTGCAACTTGGATCAATTTTTGTAGTTTTGTGGTGATCTTGCATGGTATATTCATGATTATTCTTGGTGCAAGTAAGTAGAATCTGCATTTTGTCATCTATTGCATGGTTTTATTTTCTCATACAAGATTATGAAATTGCATGGTGTATTTAATGCTTGAAGTAATAAACTTAAGATGCTACTTTATTACTTTTGTATTTGCCAATATTTCATTAAATTGATCTAGTAACTAGTGAAACTCTAGATCCCTAAAGTTCTAGCTCTTAGAGGTTTGCAATTGGTTATTGTTGCATAAGTTTTTACTCCATAAAAATGCAAAGGAGAGCAAGGCTCTAGGGCCTAGAAGTACTTACACCCTAGCACTTTGTTTCTTGAGGTCAAAATCTATGAGGACTTAAGTTGCTACTCCTCCTAAGGTTTTCCTTCTTAGACTTTTGTATATTATCATCAATTAGCAGCCTTATAAGAAGCCTCCATCTTTGACTCCATTACCCTATAAAGGCACTAGTAATCCTCCTATGACCTTTGACAAGGATCATCAACATTTAAGCTCAATTTTCTACTTGATACTCTACTAACCTTAACTAACTTGCTAACCTAACCTAGAAATATTAACAACCATGTTGTTTCTATCATAATCGTTGCTACAACTAGCATTTTGCAGCTTATATCGACCTTCTAACCATCTAATTCGTCCTATAATTTGTATAAGGAAAGGTACTATAAATAAGTGTTAAAGTGTGTGTTTACTTTCCTTCATGAAGTACATTTCTAAAGCTTAATTATTGTTATCATTAATCTGATTTTTTGTTGTTACATTTAACTTTGATAGCCTATTTAAATCCAATTGTTTATATATTTAGAGAACTCACATAAGACAAAGTATTATCATTTGATGATTTTTGTTAGCACTGAGAGTCACCCTCTGAATACAAGAGGATAGGCCTAGTACACATCAAAAATTAAAATGGATTAAAATGGTTTGGGTAGGTGGATCAGTGAGACTGCAGGGAGAGGAAAAGATAACAGAGGTTGTTGTAGATCAGTTCAAGACCATTGGGTTATGGATTCATGAGTATTGTGAATAATGAAGGCATTTAAACTGCCTATCAAAAAAAAGGATTTATGTAGTGATGAGGAGAAAGAGGACAGAAAATGTCTATGTGATGAACCATGAAAAATGGGCAAGATGACAACAGATCGTATACCACCTCAGGAATCCATAGATCATATAGATGCTACATCTAGACAAGAAGAAAACAAAAAATGTATGATGAACCATGAAATATGGTTAATATGAAAGTAGATCCTCCACCCCCTCAAGAATCCATAAATCAGAAAGATTACATCCAGACAAGAAGAAAAACAACAAGTGTTTGAGTGATGAACCATGAAAGATGGGAAAGATGACAACATATCTTCTACCGCTTCAGGAATCCATAGATCAGAGAGATTACATCCAGAAAATAAAAATAGAACATCATGTAAACTAAGAAGACAGTCTCATAAAAACGATTCAAAGGAATCTTCAATAACATAATATTTACAATCCAAGCCCTTAGGCATACAAACTGGAAAAAAAAATATAGAGCCATGCTCCTAAAACTCTCTCTTCTCTCGATCCTTTGAAAACACCCCCCTGTTCATCTCATTCATCTGAGGTATTTATGCTCAAACAATATACTACATCTAGGATTGCGAGCTAGACATCATGTCCAAGGATTTTCATTTTCTCTTCTTCTTGTCAGATTGTGCGTGTTTCCTCTAGTCAGCCGTGAGCTCAGATCAATATGGGTCTTCATTCTATCAGAAGGCAAGTCATATCGGCATGGGTCTATGGGAGAAAACTTCCCTCTATGGTACCTCAAGCTGACAGTCCAGTCTTATCATCCATCGCTCCTGTGCCTTCTATTTATGGATTGAGTTGAGGTTTCATTTACGAGTACTTTTTCATTAACTGAATCCTCCTTAGGATTGGAGTGTGACCGGATGATTACGAGTAGACCATGTGTCATTCCTAGATTGGGCGCTGAATAAATAGGTGGTTTCAGGGCTGGAAACTTCAACCCCTGTTCACTGGCTGAACCCTCCTCAGGATCAGGATGTGATCGATCTATTGAGGGGCGGCCACATGCTGCTATTTGATACGACCTTGTAAGAGCACATGATTTCCGGGACATCGAAAGTGGTTTGGTCCCACACCACTTTTGGGCCCAAAATGAATCACTTTCTTCCATGTATCCAAACCACAATACCATAGTTTGGATTTTGGGTCTCCCTTCGGATTTTAATGCCCACACAACTTGTGGCACCCAAATGATTGGTGGTCATTGATCCGATCACGCTCTGTGATCTGGGCACATCGACTATTTCAGCACCCCTACCAAATTTGTATCCGTCTTCCAGACATGGAAACATTCCAACTGTGTCTAGAGATGGTACCAAATTGAAATGCACAGTGGATTTTTGTTGCTCCAAAATGCACTCGCCTGCTTGCCTACACCTATGGCTGTCAACTGTGACCCTAGGCAACTTTATGTGATAACACTTTTAATACTTGTTCACATTTTCTACATAATTGAGTTCTTGTTAATATATATTGCAACTATATCATTTACTTATTGCTATCATCTATTTTTCATTCACTGCATACATATATTGCCAGCATGTATTTGCAAGTTTATTGTCTTGTTGAATCATCATTATCATTTGTTACTTGCTATAATGTTTACTATTGTCTTGGTTAAGGGAAGGTGCAATTTATTCTCCTTTTCTTCATCCAAAAAGACTTAAAACTTGATTTGAGCGACCTAGAGAGAGAGGGGTATTTTACCTTGTCCTCTTCCCTTCCTTAAAACTCCTAGGTCTTGGGATGTCTCCCCTGGAGTGAGTTTTTCCTCCTCCTAAAGAGAAAGAGGTACCTATTGTGGTGACAATGATAGAACTACCTCTGTGTTACACCAATAGCATCCTACTTTCCTTTAGTATTTTGGAAAGTATAGATTGTGCGATAACATTTTTGGCGTCGTTGTCAAGGAACATCAAGTCAATCTTCCTCGAATGAAACTTTTTTGGTAAGCCTTTTTCTCAAAGCCTTTCACTTTTAAAAGCTTGCTTGGAGATTCCAATGAGGGTGATTCCCTCTTTTCCCTTTGATAATCCCTAGAAGGATTATCTGGAAACTCCACTAATGATTAAGCCAAACATGGCTTCTCAATGGGACCCAGGTAATTTTAAACCCTTATATATGAGTGAAATACAGGGGTGTCCTCGACAAATTCCTCCAAGGTATGTAAAATGGCTCCCTAAATTCACTAGTGACGATGAGGTTAGAGCCAAAGACCACATGAGCAAATTCTGGGCCTTTTTTAAACTCCATCCTATCAGTGATGATGTTGAATATTTAGAAATAAAACTTTTTTCTTCCAATCTTCATGGAAATGATAGAAAATGGCATGATAGTCTCCCTAATGCTCGTATCACATCCATGGATCAACTAGAAGATAATTTTCTTGGAAAATGGAGCATCAAAGAGTATGTGTACTCATTGATAAATGAACTCAATAAAATAAAAAATAATGAAAATGAGGTTGTTAATGAGCTCCATACCGTATTTGAGAGGTTGTTACAATGAATCCCTGAAAATCTAACCCTGGAGAGATATCTCAAATTTCTCTACACTAGGGACTTCTCAGGAAAAGTAGGATTCCTCCTCAATGATAGGGAGCCAAGGATGATCCAATAAGCTTATCACATAGCTACAAAAATCGAGGAAAATATCTCCTCACCCACGAAAGAATATCTCCCTACTCCAGAGATCAAGGTTAATAAACCTAAAGATACCCTAGATACTCTTAGTCTAGATAGATTAGTTTCCCTTGAGATATTTGTTAGTAAATTATAGGAAAGATGGGAACAATTCGTCGACCAACAAGAGGTTGAGGAGAGGGATCCTAATGAAGGTTACCAATCCCATAAGGAAGAGAAATAATTTACTCATGATTCTATTGAGGATAATGAGAACCTGGTCGAAGAGGGAGAGCTTGAAGATATCAGACATGATGATGAACTATTAATGCGTGCTCCTCCCTCTGATGAAGCCATCTAAAATCCTATTCCTCCTACAAAAGAAGAAGAGGATTAGGTTAGTCACTTTCCTTTTTAGGTTTTTGATGATACC
>JASDQU010374588.1:38777-53922 GCA_032191745.1 Picea mariana
GTGCAAAAATAAGGGGAGGGGATTGTAATGTCCCCAAGGCTGAGCCCTATTGTAAATCATGTCTATGAAGTATAAAGCTTTCATTATGAATTGTAATTATGTTTTGTAGGTTGGTGAGCCAAGTTTATATAAGCTGGTGGCTTATGTGTTATTAGGCTAGAGAGCCTAAGTGTTAAGGCTGGGAGCCTGCCTTTTTATATGTAATCATGCAGAACATTAATAAAAAAATGTAAATACCACTGCGTGGAGACTGACCATGATGAATGAGTGATGGGGGACTAAGCTTCCATAGAGTGGTTAAGGGATTGGGGGCTGGAAGGTTGGGAAGAGAGGCTAAGTGTTGAGCCTAGGGGCTAAGGGTAGGGGCTTAATTCCTTGGGAATAATATTTTAATATTATTCCAAAATCCATGTGAAATGTGATGTTTTATCCTAAGTTCCTTGGAAGGATGAGTGACTTCCAAATGGGAAGGAACGAGCTTCATGGGTTACAAGTGTCAACCCAGGCGCATGCAGTTAAAACCAGAGAAGTGAGCCATGTTGGGGGTTCCTCCTCCATTCGACCATCGACTGTCTGAACCATGAATCCCGCGACCTCTAGATTCGACCTCTGCATACCCTCACGTAGCTTGGAAACCATAAAATCGTAATGTTTTCCTGAGAAGCCGACGCATCCGTCGTCTGAACTGTTTGAGTCTGTGTTCAAACTCTACATTGATTCTTTGTCACGCACCCTGAAACCAGTGGAAAACCCATGGATTGAGCTGTGTCACCTGTGTACACTGTGAGCCCAGCCTATTCTCTTTGGCAGAGTCAAGTCTGTACCTGAAATGTCTTTGGGTTGTTACCTTCTGTTTTTCCTAAGTGGAATTGACCAGCTGTTGTTGCTGTTATCCTCACCTTGTGGAAATTGGGCTTAAACTAGTTGAAGAAGTGGGTTGTTAGGAAAGTGGTAGAATAAGTAGGTTGTCAGGCCTGTGAGCAACTCCCTCTAGGTGGGACAGTCTGTTGGAAAGTGGTTTTCTCCCAGAGAGAGTCCAGCACCAGGTTCAGAGCTTTGAGAATTCATGATTTGGCCTATTGTTGAGGCCCAGAGAGGGAGGTGAAGCACCGATGGACTGTGCTTATGAAGGTGTATACTCCCGGGCGAAACATGCATGTGGGGAATGAGAGTTTGTTAGTAGTGTGCGTAAGAAAGCATCCTGGGAAGAATCCTTCTGGTTATTCTGTGCAGTTTTCCCTGTAACCTCAGCCTAGATTAGGATTCCTTTCCTTGGGTGGATCTTAGTCCCAGCTCGAGGGTGACCTACTGCTGAGAGTGATGAGCAGCATGGTCTAAGGATAGGAGGTTCGTGGAAGGCTTGGACATAGTTGGTGGAATTACCAGGGTTTCAAAGATAAGTATAAGCTTATGCTTAATATTATGTTTTGCATGCCTATGATGCTTATATGTATCATGTATTCTATTGTGCATATGAATTACTGTTAATGCCAGGGATTATTTATGTTAGCAGTAATATTGTGTTTACTCTGAGTTAAATGTGTTTAATTTGATTTGAATGCATGTTATTAATTAAGTATGAGAATGATGTTGTTTCGCATAGTAGTGTTTTGCTCGGACAGTGGGGTTGATGGTTGGGGAGAATTACAGGTTAAATCTACTAGAAGGGTATTTTTATGTCGATAACTTTTCGAATACAAAAAATATTACTTTTGCGCTCCTCAAAGTCCTTCCCCATGTCAAATATTGGTGGGAAAATTTCTGTGAGAAAAAGGAAACAGAGGAAACCTCATTATTTACAGTCACGAGCACCTGGGAATACTTCAGGGATGCTATCAAGGAAAAATACCACCATGTCAGAAGTTATGACAACTTGTATACCAAATGGACCACACTGCGACAAGAAAGAGACCAATCAGTGCCAAATTTCACAAATATCTTCCATACCTTGTGCACCAAGATGGGTATCAAATATTTGAAGTGATATTTGGTGCTCAAGTATCGCGGTTCTCTTCATAGATACATCTAGACAAAAATCAAATTTTTGTACATCTCATCCTTGGGCGTGGCCTACCGATATGCCGTCAAAATCGAGTAGAAGCTTAAACAAAAGATGTGACAATTTGGGCCTGGGAACCCCTCACAACAAAATTCAGGAAAGGGCAGCCCCAACCCATAGAAAAAAGGATAGAGAAAAGATGGACAGTATCGAGACAACCAGCCCAAGCCGCAAGAAAAGAAGGACACTGGAAAGACAAAGAAAGATATTGGAAAGTGGTATGACTTCCATAAGAGCCCTTCGCATAACACTATTGATTGCCGCNAAAGATGAAAAACAATATCGGGACATGGTGCGACTTCCATAATATCCCTTGACATAACAATGTTGATTTTCGCTCAAAGTAGTCGTTGGTCGTTGAGGTGAATTACTTTGAATCAGATGTGGGGTATGACTTTGAGTTAGAACCAGAAAGGGGGAGAGAGATCATTGATTTGGAACTGATTTCCATCATTTCCAATACTAATATCCATCCTACTGAACTAGATGAGTCAGAGCAAGGTGAGTGCCTCTTTCATTCACAGATGTGGGTGAAAGTCACCCCGCTGCACTTCAGTATTCATAGCGATAGTCAGAAAAACCTCATATCAGTAGAGATCATCAAGTGTCTATCCTTGTCGACAATGTTGCACCCGCAACCATACACCATGGATGGCTCTACAAAGGAAGAAAAATCCGCATCAGCCATCAGTGTAACCTATCGTACAACATCAAGCCCTTAAAAGATGGGGATTGTGTCACATTGCTCCTATTGAAGTTTGTGATTTTATTTTGGGACAAACTTATTTATGGATACGTCATATTGTAAATGATTCTATGACTCACAATATTATTATTACCTTGAATAGGAAATTATATAGGATACCCAAGGCAATACCACCTAGTGCTATTTCCTTGATCTATGCCAAGCAATGAAGGAAGGTCATCTCTCAAACTGGGAATTATGTCTTCTTCATGATTCTCTCTCAGAGCGAGAAAAATATTACAGCCACATCGAGGCTCTTCACGATCGACCTCTATACAAAATAGAATAAAGTGGATAAGGTCATGGAAGAATACCAAGATATCACCTCATCACCTACCAGGGTACCTCTACACTGTTAGGTCAAGCATCCCATCGATCTAACCCCTGGTGCATCGTTACCCAATGGGCTAGTCTACCACCGCTCTCTGTTAGAGAATGACGAGATCAAGTGATAGATCCAAGAATTGTTCCATAGGGGTCACATATGTCCCATCTCATAGCCTTGTGGGATTCCAATTATGCTGGTGTAAACGAAATATGGTACATGGAGACTCTGCATTGATTATCAGGCCCTAAATAAAATCACAGTTAGGAACCAGTACTCGATTCCCTGAATCGACGATCTCCTTGATCAACTCAAAGGGGACAAATACTTCAGTAAGATTGATCTGAATTCTGGCTACCACCAAGTCCCAATAGAGTAAAAAAATGTATGGAAGACCTCCTTCAAGTCGAAAGAAGGTCTTTTTGAATGGTTGGTCGTGCCCTTTGGTTTGACAAATGCTCCAACAACTTTCATGAGGACGATGGATAAAATCATGTGACCTTTCACTAATTATTTTGTAGTGGTGTATATTGATGACATCCTCATCTACAACAAGATGTGGGCGGAACACCTGTAACATATTCAGTAGGTTTTGCACACCCTGCAGAAGCACAAGCTATATGCCAACTTGGAAAAATTATCCTTCAATATGGACAGGGTCCAGTACCTAGGCTACATTGTGGATCAGCATGGTGTGCATGTGGTTCTAGACAAAATACATGTCATTTGTTATTGGCCAACACCAACCAAACTCACTAAGCTTTGGAGCTTCTTATGCCTTGCCAATTTCTATCACAGGTTCGTGTTGGGATTTTCCCATATTGCATGGGCCCTCAACCAAGTAACCAGGGGTGGTGGTAAGGAAAATTTCATGTGGGGTCTATCCCAAAAACAAGAATTATATGATTTGAAGCAATGTTTGTGCTCAACCCTAGTAATTTCATTACCTGACCTACAACAACCCTTTGAGATTGAGACAGATGCTTCAAACTATGTTTTGGGCATAGTTCTCACTCAACACGACCACCCTGTGTCCTATCATAGTGAGACACTATCAGATGTCATTTGTAAGTACCCTACTTACGAAAAATAAATTTTCTCCATTGTGCAATCCTTCCGCCAGTGGAGGCATTACATTCTTGAGAAGGAGACAATCATCCAGACTAATCATAAGCCATTGTAGATCATGCTGACCCAAAGAAAATTGTAGAATGACCTCCATCAGAAGTGATCCACATACTTACAAAAATTCCACCTCAAAATCAAGTATAAAATAGGAAGTACCAACTGATTCATTGATTGCCTCAGCTGAACTCCAGTCACGACACTCACCATGGTGCTAGACTCTTATGGCCACAAGACTTCCAAATGTCCCTGTCTTTATGAAATAAACCCCGACTTCACCACCACATACCAAATGTTGGGTGCAAACATAGTTGTCACTAATTTCCATTTTGTGCCATCTGGACCATCTCTGCATTACATCAAGTGAGTGAGAAAATATGGTTTGGGAATCCAACTACATTTGGGTAGTAGGACACTTCGGCGTTGAAAAGACAGTGGCAGTGTTGTAACAACATTTCTGTTGGATGAAACTTCGATAAGATGTCAAAAAGTATATCAAGTCCTACACTATTTGTGTTATTGCTAAACCAACCACTAAGACATATGGTATGTACACATATCAGGCCTTCTTTCCACCAAGAGGGGAAATCACTGTGTTTTTGTGGTTGTTGATCACTTTTCTAAAATGGTGATTATGTCCGCCTGTAAGAAGAGCATCATAGTGGAGGCCACTACCAAGATCTTCTTTAAGTAAGTGTGGTTACATTTTGGAATCCCACAAGCCATTGTCTCAGATATAGATAGTCAGTTCTTCAACACATTATGGTCGAGCCTCTGGTCAATGCTGGATACCAAGATCACCAAATCCATTGCCTTCCACCCTTAGAAAGATGGCCAAACCGATCTCGTCAATCGGATGATCATGCATATCTTGCACATGTAAAATTCCAAGCACCCCCACACATGGGATGAGATTCTTCCCTATGTTAAACAAAGCTACAATCGATCCCTACATAGCTCAACCAATCACAACCCCTTTTAGGTGGGGTTGGGATTCCAACCCTTGGGTGCCATGAACGTTTCACTACCCCTTGCAGCCACTCTGCCTGACTTGTAACCTGCTCCAGTTGAAGCTGACAAAGCCACCCAGTTCATCGATCAGATCCAACACATCTTCTAATAGGTTCAGGATATTATACAAAAGTCCAATGCCAAGTACAAGTAGCGCCATGATCAACAACGGGTGCCACATAAGTTTCAGGTGGGAGACAAAGTTTTGTTGCACTTGCAGAAAGAATGCCTTACAGGGCCCCATCAGAAGATTTTCCCACTCTGTTATAGACCTTAAACCATCACCAAGGATGTGAGCGACAATGCTTTTGAGCTCAACATTCCCCCTTTCCTTGTTCTGCACCCAGTGCTCAACATATGGCTCTCCTTCAACCATATTTCCCACCATTATTGGACACCTGAGAGATAGTAGAATAGTTGACACCAACAGAGCTCACCCATTAATGAATTAAATAGGAATCTAGGGATATAATGGTGGACACGCAGGTCAAGGGAACTTGCCAGTAGAGGATCCAACTTTATCGTGTTGTTAAAGTGAGGGAACTCCTGCACCAAGGCAAGTGGCTCACCCAGGGCCAAATTCAACAAAAATTTACTAATATGATGGGGAAAATCAATTTAATGGAGACAATTTCTTCCCAAGGAGGGAGGATTGATCCAAATGGATTTCAATGGCCACCCACCTATTCCATCTAGCTCATTTTGGCAGTTTTCCAGTTTGGCAATTGTTTTCTAGTTTTCGGGTCCCAAACTTTCAGGGTCATTTTGAGGCACTAAACAACATTTTTAGGGCTCACCACAGTTGTGCTATAGACAAATTTAGAATATAAAATAGTGTATTCCTGATATAGACCTTTCCAACGGGATATCGTGCACCTAAAACGGAGATCGTATGCAAAAGTTACGACCTTGGGAAGTTGATGTACTAACTTAMCCCAACTGGGCCCACATGAATTTTGGCGCTTCATCTCCTAGGGTTAGGTTTTTGGATGTGTAGGGTTTTGGAGTTATTMTTTATTGTAAAAAGTCTTGGATAGCCTCATTGCARCCATATTCTTGTGAATGATCATGACCATCACATCTCTTCTTAGAGATAAACTGCCAACATCCTAGCAAGCTTGTTTCAGTCTACATTTTACAGTTTACGCATATTTCCTTATTGAATAGAAGTCAGTTTTACTGTATCTTTGTTATTGTTCTATGTGTTTATGTGTTAATTATAATAATAATTTGTATTCATCTCGTTCTTCTCATAAAATCCATATCATTCTTAGTATAGATGGAGAGGAATGTTCTAGCTAAATGGAGGGTCTAGGCCATGGATGCGATGGTACGAGGAACATGTGTGAAGTGGTGGGCAATGCATCATGTGAATATGTGATATTGGGTGTAGGTAGATGAGTTGATAAAAGTCCATTTCCAAACCATATCTAAATTCAAATTATCCAATCTATACAAGGGCATTGAATATCCACAGTGCTAACACATAGGATGTATAGGTCTTGATGTCATGAGATTATCAATCATGATAAGGATAAGTCCTCATGAGTCACACCTTGTTTTCTTTTTCATAATTACTTTCATAAGTCACACCTCCATGGTTGTAATCAAATTCTCCCCTTTTTCACTATAAATCCATTCAATTCTACAATATATGTTTGATTTGGCATTGTGAACTGGTCGAAGAAGAGGGTTGGACGTTAGGAAGCCTTGAGGCATCTGAGTGAAAATATGAAATTACCAGCATCAACCTCATAGCCATTAGGTACTCCATGAGATTTTTTTTCTTGTTTGGAGGTCAGGATAGGGTTTGGCTACATGATTTTCCTTTGGAGCTACAAATTGTCTCAGACGTTGTGAATGGAGACATGCATTATAGAATTCACTGGGGAATTTCCTATGGCAGATTATTTTATAGATTTGATCATAAATCCAAAACGGTGATGTGGGTTTCTCTAAAATGTTTTGGGGAGGAAGATGATATCCTTGTTGACTTGTTGACCAAATTTCATCCTGACCCAGTTTGGAATTTGAGAGAAACAATTAAAACACCAGTGCGTTGCGGAATGTGTTGCCAACTCTTTGTTTTGCATAGTTGTTGGATATTTGCCTTCTTGGGAGGTTGCCACCTGTCAAGGAGGGTTTGAATGACTTCTCATGGATCAATTATATGTAAAGGGACATGTGCACCTAAGTTTTATCTCCATTAAATACCTCATGCAGTTAGTTGGAAACAATTTATTAATGACTTCCAACAATTTCCTGAAAATTATTGGTTTGTTGGATTTTTTGTCTCTTTGACTGTTGCCACCTATCTCCAAGGCCTAGAATCCAATGAAAGAGATGGGATTCGACCCTCTAAGAAAATCTAGATGTTATTTTATATTTAATGAAGGAGGGAGATCTTGAGGAGGGGTTGAATTCATGATCCAAGAGAGGAGAGAGCTAGAGGAGGAGTCTAGTTGCTCAATTGTAAGCTTGAGGGACTGTTGTAATTAACATTTCTGCCATTAGAAAATCATGAGAGTTTCTTATCATACTTTGTGTTCTTTGTTATCATTTTATATTTTCATCTTTCTTGAATGGAATTGTAGGCATTGAAGATCAATGGTTTTTCATGAGGCATTAGATTCATGAGTTGCAAATGATTTGTAGTAATTGGCTCCTTTCATGATCTTTGTTATAGTTATATTTTAAGTAATTTTTGCAGAGAGGATATTTGCTTGATGATATTCTTATTTTTTTTTATCTTTCTTATACCTCCATCCATCAATTATATTGTTTTTGGTCTGGTATGAGCTTGAGTGCCTCTCAGCTGTAGGATGTGTTGACTCCATGCCCAATGGAATGACTTTGCAGACTGTTTTCTACCCTCTTTCTTTCTCTTCCTTTATAATCCACCCTTTTAAAATTGGTTTTATTTTTCAGGTTTGAATGGTTGATGTAATAGACCTTTTTAGTGATTTTAATGAAATAGAGCCTACTCTAGTTTTGATGTATCATATCTGNTCTGGTATGAGCTTGAGTGCCTCTCAGCTGTAGGATGTGTTGACTCCATGCCCAATGGAATGACTTTGCAGACTGTTTTCTACCCTCTTTCTTTCTCTTCCTTTATAATCCACCCTTTTAAAATTGGTTTTATTTTTCAGGTTTGAATGGTTGATGTAATAGACCTTTTTAATGATTTTAATGAAATAGAGCCTACTCTAGTTTTGATGTATCATATCTGATGAAATCTCGTTTAATGGAAGTTAGATTTATTTTTGTCATCTTAATCTCTCTCACTCTGAAATTCTACTGTCATTGAAGGATTCAAATGATGTTTTGTAGCTGTATGACAATGTATGTTTGATTATTATACTGTTATATCTTTCTTAGGGTTTTGTTTTCTTGTATTTAAGAAGTTCTTGTATATGAAGAATTTCTCTTCTTTGTCTATTGGCATAGCCTAGAGCTAATGGTAGATTCACTTCATTTTCTTACTAAGTCTTCCTCCTATCCACGTTAATCCTCAAAACCTTGACCTAAGTTAAACAAGAACACTTTTGTTGATGCACTTAATCTAGAATTTTCTATGTTTTGACATTGCTGAACTGAGTTTTATCCATTTGACACCACATTTTAAGACTTATCTCATAAACATTTTGATGGTACTGGGCTTATCCTCTAGTAGTCTGAGGGTGATTCTCAGTGCTAACACACAGGAACACATTTTTTTTTGCAGATGGAACTATACTTCCAATAATATTACTCAAACCCAATGGGTCCATCATTTTTTTCATACTATGGATATGGTTCCTAGGAGATGGTATATTTAGGAGGAGCTCAGAAGTGTTAGAAAAATAGGATTGCAGCGCAATAAAATAAAACACAAAAGATACACAATACAATAGAGACACAGATATACGTGGTTTACCCAGTGTGGGCTCCATGAGATCCATGATCCAATAGCTTTTCTAATGGACTTATTTTTTCATAAGGCCCTTTATGTTGCATCTTTGGATTTGATAAGAATTTGCAGTTGTAAGTCTGAACCATTGATGAATTTTCTACTGCAAAGGTTATATTATTTTTATGCTTTCATAAGCAATATACAAGAAACTTTCTTTACTAGCCAAATGATTGCATGGATTCACTGGAAATCTAATTATACTTAAGCAAAGAAGCTCAATTGGATAGAAGAGTGTAGGAATTTATATAAATAATCTTTCTATGCAAGAATTTGGTTTGCATAGAGTGTGTTTCAGTTATTTGGTATGTCAGTTTTCAACAATAAGTAAGTGCTCTCAAGGCATCGGCCATTCACAGTTTGTAGCATAGATTGATTTTGGCACATCATAGACATAATACAGGTTGCATGGATGAAATGGATAAGGCATTTGTTCTAAAAATATTCTTGGAGCCTCACAAGGAGGTCTCCATACCCTATGGAGCAAGATGTTAACACATAGGATGTATAGGTCTTGATGTCATGAGATTATCCATCATGATAAGGGTAATTCCTCATGAGTCATACCTTGTTTTATTTTGCATCATTACTTTCATAGGTCACACCTCCATGGTTGTACTCAAAATCTCCCCTTTGTCACTCTAAATCCATTCAAGTGTGCAAGATATGTTCAATTTGGTGTTGCGAATTGGCACTATGAACTGGTGGAAGACGAGGGTTGGAGGTTAGGCATTTGAGTGCAAATCTAAAATTAACAGGATCAACCTCATATCCATCAGGTACTCCATGAGATATTTTGTCTTTTTTGGAGGTCAAGAAAGGGTTTGGCTACTTGAATTTCCTTTGGTTTTGTGAATTGGCTTAGGCACTTTGAATTGAGATAGGCGCTATGGAATTCGCTGCGGAATTTCCTATAGCACCATCTTTTACATATTTGATCATAGATCGAAAATGGTGATGTGGGTTTCTCTAAATTATTTTGTGGAGGACGATGATACATTTTTTTGACTTGATGACCAAATTTCATCTTGGCCTAGTTTGATATTTGAGAGAAACAATTAAAACACCAGTGCGCTACGAAATGTGCTCCCAACTCTCTGGTTTCCATAGTTGTTCGATATTCACCTTGTTGGGACGTTTCCACCTGTCAAGGAGGGTTCAAATGACTTCTCATGGATTAGTTAGATTTCAAGGGACACCTGCACCTAAGTTTTAGCTCCATTAAATTCCTCATGCAGTGATTTGGAAACAATTTATTAATGACTTCCAACAATTTCTTGAAAATTAGTAGTTTGTTGGATTTTTGTCTCTTTCACTGTTGCCACCTATCTCCAAGGCCTAGAATCCAATGAAAGAGATGGGATTCGACCTACTAAGGATATTTGTATGTTATTTTCTATTTAATGAAGGAGGTATCTCTTGAGGAGGGGTTGGATTCATGATCCAAGAGAGGAGAGAGTTGGAGGAACAATCTAGTTGCTCAATTGTAAGACTAAGGGCCTGTTGCAATTAGCATTTCTTCCATTAGAGACTCGTGAGAGTTGCTTATCGAAATTTTTGTTCTTTTTTATCACTTTATATTGTCATATTTCTTGAATGGAATTGCAGGCATTGAATATCAATATTTTTTCATGAGGCATGAAATTCATGAGCTAAAAATGATTTGTAGTAATTGCCTACTTTCATGATCTTTGTTCTAGCTATCTTTTAAGTCATTTTTGTAGAGAGGATATTTACTTGATGATATTCTTATTTTTCTTATATTTCTTATACCTCCATCCATGAATTGTATCCCTTTTGGTCTAGTATGAGCTTGAGTGCCTCTGAGTTGTAGGATGTGTTGACTCCATGCCCAATGGAATGACTNATGTTATTTTCTATTTAATGAAGGAGGTATCTCTTGAGGAGGGGTTGGATTCATGATCCAAGAGAGGAGAGAGTTGGAGGAACAATCTAGTTGCTCAATTGTAAGACTAAGGGCCTGTTGCAATTAGCATTTTTGCCATTAGAGAGACTCATGAGAGTTGCTTATCGAAATTTTTGTTCTTTTTTATCACTTTATCTTGTCATATTTCTTGAATGGAATTGCAGGCATTGAATATCAATATTTTTTCATGAGGCATGAAATTCATGAGCTAAAAATGATTTGTAGTAATTGCCTACTTTCATGATCTTTGTTCTAGCTATCTTTTAAGTCATTTTTGTAGAGAGGATATTTACTTGATGATATTCTTCTTTTTGTTATATTTCTTATACCTCCATCCATGAATTGTATCCCTTTTGGTCTAGTATGAGCTTGAGTTCCTCTGAGTTGTAGGATGTGTTGACTCCATGCCCAATGGAATGACTTTGTAGACTGTTTGCTACCCTATTTATTTCTCTTCCTTTCTAATCCACCCTTTTACAATTGATTTAATGTTTCAGGTTTGAATGTGTTATCACTCCAAGAAACTCCTTAGGTTGTAGGCTAAGGATGCTTGGTAACTTAAGAAATTATAAATAATCAAAGTGTGGATCAATGGGATAACTGAAGGGCTTAATGAGAAGAACAACTTATCATGCATCCAAATGAGCCATTGATTTTAGAAACCAATAATCAGATACAGTAATTGAAATGGGATACGAAGAACACTATTCTAGATAACCAAGTACATTAACATGCAGGGTCATACAAGATAGTAAGAGATCATTAAATTCAAATTTATGAGCTAAATAAGAAGATGATAGTTCTTAATAGCTGAGCTAAATTGAACCAAATTACAGAGCAATGTAACACATGGGAAAATCTGACAATGGTAGCAAAAGATGATTGTCATTTATATCAAGATAAGAGTCAAGGTACATGGACAAAAATGTATCTAGAATTGAACCCATGTCTCTTAGAAAATCTAGGCATTTATAGCCTTTTACAATCAGTTTTCATATCCTAAAACAATGGATCTGATATTCTAAAAATAGAAAGTCAAAACTGATTTACAAAAGATAAGGAGAGATCCTCAAGATGAGGTCAATCTCTATCTTTTGGTCTTCAAACATTGGTTGAAAGTTGATGAAGTGTAGCCTATCCTTCCAAGGCTCTTTGATCTGTTCCTATCAAAGTGGAATTCGAATTTGATGATGTGTGCCAAAAATCCTGAAATTCTACCTTTTAAAATGAGGCCAAATGTGTTTGAACAACCTCTCTTTGACCTTGTCTCACAAAAGTAGCCTTTAAATCTGACTTGATAATTCACCATCTATCTATTTGAAACCCTTTCAAACCATTCTAACCCAAAAAATCCTGATCTGGGTGAAAATTTGGCTTTTTTGGCCGTGACAGGCTTTCACTAGCTAATTTACCTGAAAATCCACTTCTTAGTTGGTGAAAGGTAGAGCTTTCACCAGCTAACTAGTTATAATTTTGCCTTCTGCGCTGGAGAAAGTGCAGATTTTTTCAAAATCAAATTTCTCAGTCATGGAGAGTCTGTTTTGCATGCTTAAATAGTCTATCGACATCTAAAAATCCTAAGCTTTCCAATGGTACTTTCAAATTTGCATTTGGATCCTAGGAAGCTAGTCAAATATTCCCTACAATATTAGGAATCATTCTTTCAAAAATGCCAGTGCATTTTTTATCGCTAACATCTGGCTCCAACTGGGATGGATACCTCCCTATGAGGTCTCCAAGAACTTAGCAGACCTTGTGCCTTTAGTATTGGGCCATGGAGTCATTCAGCCTTTCTAGTCCCAACAATGTTTACAACCTACATTTATGTCTTTTAAAAATGACCAAATATAGTCAAAAAACTTCTTTTTGACTTTCTTCTTCAAGAATAGTGTTTAGACTTGATTTGATAATTCATAATCATCCTATTCTAGAATATTTCACATCATTCCAACTTGAATATATTGAATCTGGGAAAAATTTTGAATATTCTGGTTAAAACAACTTTCGGTGGTTAACAATATTTGGATTTAAGCACCTTATCCACCGAAAGCACTTCTTTTCGGTGGTTAATGAGCACTAGAGGGCTCGCCTAAACCACCGAAAAACATAAGTATTTCAAAAATCAAAATATCAAAATTCTGATTACCTGCATGTTTGTAAATGACTTCAGGGCTTCTTAGATGAAGCTCCTTTCTCTTTGACTAGACTTGTAATCTCCTCCTGATGGGTTTCATCTTGCAACTCTCCTTCCATAGAAGTGACAATTTGAGGAAGGGCCTGTAATCCAAGTGGTCTAGCTGCTGGGACTGCTTGTTCCTTCAACTGCAATATGAGAAGTTTGAGTTTTTTATACAAATATACATTCTCTTTCATTAATAGATTTTTTCTTTCAATTGTCTTCTCAGGTTTCTGCTTGACTTCTTGGCTCTTGTCATAAAGTGCAACGTTTCTGTACATTATGTGACTTGACTTGTTTCTCTGAATATTTGAAGATGTACAATTCTTTCAACAGCTGATTTATCTTGTTGGCTTTAGATACAGTAGGTTCAGCAGATGATTGCACTATCTCTGGAGGTTATTGCTCCTCTGAAGGATAGGAGTAGGGAGATCAGGATATTGTTCACCCTCTGTAGGTTGTTGCTATGTACTAGGTTCATTTAGCTTCTCTGTTTCTGGATCTGAGTCAGAGTAAGGTAAATTAAGAAGATTACCCTCTACAGGTGCATCTTCTACTTTTTCAAATGCCAACTTTCTCTTAGATCTCTTCCTTTTAGATGAAGAGGGTTGCTCTTGCTGTGGTAGAAGAGAAATGGCTCTTCTCTTCCTCTAACTGCTTTTAGGTGTGATGCTTTAATAGGATCATAGAAATTAGTATGTTTAGAATCATCTGTTTTTCCTCCTGTGAACCTTAAGTTCTGTGCCAAGCACCCCAACAAATGGATCTCTTAGATCAAAACCATAAATGTTGCCAAAGTCTCTCATAAAGGGATCCTCAGAATATGGTTTTCCATGAGTGAAAGACAAACAATTTTTCTCTGCCAAAATCCAAGATAGGGTCATCCAAATGCATACCCCTGCTTCCTCAATCAATTTTGGAATGATATCATGTAAAACTACTTCCATATTAATAGGAAAGTTCATATCTAAATCATCTGATGCCATACCAACCAATCTTAATTTCAAAAGGCGAGCAACAACCCAGTCTTTCATATTGAGAAGAATGTTAGATTTGAGAAGACCACGTAGTATGTGGACAAAGTTTTTACATTCTATGGAATAACAAATTCCCTCAAAACCAAGAAGTTTAACTAATAGTCGAGAAGTTGCACCCATGGCTAACCATATTTCTTCCCTTTTTGTAGATATGTGCTCTAATTCCTCATTGTTGAATTCATCTTGTTCACGATCTAGTTTCAAGATGGATTTTAGGTCTGCTTCAACACCCGCTTCAATAATTGCAGCAGCAAATGATTCAGTGATTGCTAGGTTCTTTAAAACACAAGCAGCCTTCCCTTGTAAAGAGGGACCTCCTTTTTTTAAGATGTTGACAAGGGAAGGAAGACCGCCACCACTCACAATCTTGTCCCTGGTTCTAAATTTCACTGCTGAAACTTCATCAAGAATGCATTCTGCTTCAGTCTTTGCCTCTGTAGTTGTGCTTTTTGAGTGCATAACATCCAGTAGTCCAGGAATTGACTGAGATTGAATCATGGCTTTCACTTCTTCACCAGTTGAGACAACCGAATCAGAATGGTGCGAACCTTTTCCATAAGGTTATTGGATAAGACATCTTCCTTCAAAATATATACTAAGGGGTCCACAACACCATGTACTTCTATTGACCTGCGGACTTTATAGTTTATAGAAAACCTCTCCAAAGAAAATGTTGAAGCAACTTTCAGGGCCTTGTTTTTGTGTCCAAGTAACCGTACAAGGTGGGGAATTGCTCCAGCCTCCTGTACTGCATTTTGCATTTCTTTTTTGATGGAAATGTCAGCAATTGA
>JASDQU010374588.1:66925-81773 GCA_032191745.1 Picea mariana
TGAAACCTATGAAAACCTATAATATTCAAATTTGTGTATATTTGAGGAGTCTCAATGCAACCTACGTGCATGACCCTTTCCCTAGCCTTTCACCGATGAGGTGCTGCAAACTATTGGAGGATGGGAAGCCTACTCTTTTACAAAGAGATTTTTGGGGTGTCATCAGGTTCGAATCATAGAGGAGGATCAATACAAAACTACCTTTTCAATGAAATGGGGATCTTTTTCTTATGCAGTGATGTCATTTGGACTAAATAATCCCCCCACTAATTTTTCATGGATTTTGGTCAAAATCTTTGAGAAATTCATCCACAAGTTTCTGGAGGTTTACATGGATGACTAGATAGTGTTCAGTTTGTTGAAAGAAAACATGAAATACCTTTGGTTGATGTTGTATCGATGTTGATGACTCTAATTTTCATTAAATTTGAAGAATTGCATCTTTTGTACACCATTTGGGACTTTTTGGGGGCATGTAGTTTGCAAGGATGTATTGTTGATTGACCAGGATAAAATTGCTACTATATTGGATATGGTATCGCCCATATTAGTTCATAATTTGTGCACCAAATTGGGCCACACAAGATATTACCGACAGTTTATCCAGATCTATGTCAAAATTTATGCCTTGTTGGAAAATATGATGCACAAAGATACTAAGTACATTTGGACATAGGAATGCCAGAAAGACTTGGATACTCTAACAGAGAAATTAGTCACCGCATCAATTTTGATTTTTCCCAATTGGTCTAATATGTTTCATGTTCATGTCAATGGTTCATCCATTGCAGTAGGAGTAGTTATTGTGCATCCATACAAAGGTAACATTTATCATCTGGTCTAGTTTTCTAGTCACAAATTGTCTAATGTCGAAAAAAATTATACAACCATTCAGTGGGATAGCCTTGTCATAGTATATGCCTTGCACAATTTTCAAAATTACTTGTTTAGGACCCCTTTCAAATTATTTATTGACCACTCCATGCTCAAGTATTTTTTATGCAAGCCCCCAACTTCTCCTCGGCTTGCATGACCTCCCAGTCTAGGATCGTTCTTGAGGATATGAATAAGCTCTCGGATCCCTGTTGGATCCTCTCTTAATTCTCACATGCCATACATTTTCCTCATGCAGGTCCAAAAAAAATCGACAAGTGCTTTCTCTAATCCCCCTTTCTCCTCAGAATTGAACTTCAGGTGCTAGCTCATTTTCTTCGGCGAAAATATCATGTGACCATGAGCTAGAACTAGGAACTTAGCTAAAATGCGCTACTTCAACACTCCGTAACTTTGGGCTTAGAAGGTTTTAACAACACAACACTCCAACTCCCCCAAATAGCTGAATTAGAGAACTCCCAAGAAGTTCTCAGGATCAACGGTCCACACCCCTTGCCAAGATATACAACTCACACGAACTTCGGGGCTCCAAGATTCAGAAGTTTTCTCTGCTCCAATATGGAATACCTCTGAACTCGTGAAAAAAAAATTCATAGATTGGATGGCTGACGTTTTCCTCAAATCAATGGTCTGTGTTTACTCTGGAATCTAGGCTTCGGGACTTATTCAACCTTAATCAACACTTCCTCCTGAATTGTTGACTTCTGAATTAAAGAAGGGTAGAGATCAACAACTCTCACTCCTCCTATATCCAACGACTATTATCAACTTCAAAACTCTGGGATTCGGGGTTCCTTGCTCCAAAACACCACCAAACTCTCGAACTGTCAAATTTCGAATTAGCGAAAGGTGGAGATCGACGGTCCACATGTTCTTGATAACAGACAGTCGGGATTTACTACAAGATTCAGGACATAAAAAAATTTCACACTAGAACAACGTTTACCCACAATCTCCCGTACTGCCAAATTTTCGAATACTTATAAATATGTGATCCACATGTCCCTGACAATGAATGGTCAAGATTTACATTGGGCTTCGGGACTTCAGGGAATCCTTCCCTTTGTGCAACTACGACCAAATTCTCCCATATTTATAAACTCCCAAACCACTCGAGGATCCGATGGCTCACACTCACCCCCCTTGATATATGATGTAGATTCACTTCGGGACTTTGGAGCTTTAGGGAATTTTCCTCACTTACAACAAAAAATAAAATCTATCGTAGTGGCAAAGTCTAAAGGACTTGGGGTTTTAACAACTGCTCTCATTCTCCTTGATCCAATGGCTATGAGGTATTCTAACTCCTCCTGAGCAGATCTCATCCATGTGCCCCTAGAAAAACAAAGGGACTTCCCCTCTTGGGGATTTTCTCACACTATCCCTCCTTGAGCTTTGTCACTTGGATGATTCAACCTCTGGAACACACCTTGTGCTTCTTTCTTGAGCATGGGACTTGGAAAAATTCACTTTCACACTCATTGCGCTATCTCTCCTCTGAACCTGGGACGTGAATAGTCACCTGCGCACTCCCTGCGCTATCTCTCTTTTGGGATTGGGATTTGGAAAGTCACATGCATACTCCTTGCACTATCTCTCCTTTGATCTTTCTTAACACTTAACGAAGTGTTGACTCTTTGCACTCTTCACACTATTCTCCCCTCTAAGCTCTTATACTCCTGTGAGTATATGCACACTCCTTGCTCTTTCTCTATGAAAAATCAGACTATCTCTCTTGAGATTGTGAACCTAGATATGGTTCAGCCTCCACACTCCTTGTGTTGGAACTATACACACTAGCACTATCTCTCCTGATCTTGTAATTGCTTCGAACTTCACAGGGGATCTTAATACTCACTCTTGCAAGAGAGTAGATCACTCAACTCACATTTGATTAGTATTTGATAGATGTTTTTACTATCGCATTTGGTTGAACCCTTACAAGTGCATATTATGCATTAGGTATTGTCATCTTTTAATATTATTAGTGTCTGAGCATGGGATCATTGTATATTCTATGAAGGTTGAGGAAATACTATGATTTCCTCCCCTACGCAACATTCGACAACTTCAAGGTTTAGAGGGGAAGGCTAATTTTCTTCATCGATTCATAGTGAACTATGACAATTTAACTAAGGGTTTCATGCATATTTTGAAGAAGGATACTCCATTTATATGGGATGATCAAGCCTAAGAATCTTTCGATGCTCTTAAGAAATCCTTGGTATCAACACCTCTGTTGAAGCTTCCAAACTACAATAGAGATTATTTTCTTTATATCACCACATATGAAGGGAAATTTGGTATGGTTCTGGTTCAAGAGGATGATGAGCTCCATGAGTACATTGTCTACTATATCAGTCAAAACCTAGTCGGTCCTGAACTTAAATACTCTCATGTATAGAAACTAGCCATGTCGTCATACAAGCGGTTCAAATATTACAACATTATATTTTACTTTGAAAAATGACTGTAGTTGTAGATATCAATCCCTTTAAATATTTCCTCACTAGGCGTATCATAGGGGGGAAATACAATAATTGGATTTTTATTTTGCAATAATTTGATCTCGATTTCACTTCGACGAAGTCTAAGAAATCACTAGATTTTTTCGAGTTTATATCGGACTTCCCTCGAATAGATGAGGACACTTTTCATGATGATTCATACGCAAATGAACACATCTTCCTTATCTCATCTTTGGACCCCCGGTATGGACACATTCTAATTCATCTTCAAACCTTGAAGCTACCCCAACATCTTCCGAGAGACGATCGATGACATATACATCATCAGGATAAAAACTACCTTCTCATTGGTGACACTTTGTATCGTCTAGGAGTAGATAATATTTTAGGTCATTACTTGACTCATGAGGAAGCTGAGTATTTTCTCAATGAATATCATAGTGGAGATTGTGGTGGTAATTTATCCGGGCTTGGGACAGCCCAAAAAATATTGCGAGCCGGTTATTTTTTGTCATCAATTTTTAAATATTGTGTTGAAGAGTTCAAGAAGTGTCACCGTTGCCAGGGTTTCGCTCGAAAAATGTGCTCGCACCCAACCCCTCTTCACCTCGTCATTATCATCGATATCTTCACCAAGTTTGGGGTATATTTTATGGACTATAACCTGGCTTCATCTGGGGAGCACCAACATATTATTTTGGCCATGGATTACTTTACTCCCTTCCCAATTGGAATTTTTATATCCATGTAGCCTCACTTCACCACTTGAGACAACCCATATCCAACTATACCATGTCGGTACCTCAGCACATGCTTCGATGTAACCCAATAGAACTTTCGTGGATCTAACCAAATACTGGCTAAGGGTACTCTATGCAAAGAAAATATGTATCTTGGGGTTAACCAGGTACATCAAGGATCCAATCAGTTTCTTGTACATCGTGGGATCCACCAAAGATTCTAAATCTGAAGCAGAATCACTCAACTTATTCATATTTTTCTCCATAGGTTTAGCCATGGACTTGCAGTCCATCATATCGAACCTCATTAGTATCCCCTAACTTGAGGAAGATATAATATGATCTTTGTCACATCTCTAATCCCAAGAAATAGTACATCTGACCAAAATAATCCATTTTGAAATCCAAGGTCAACTCCCTCTATTACTGAAAAAAACATTGTTGTCTAGTCTGCCTCATTGGTTTCTCCTTCTTTGATTGAGGAAAACCCCATACCCCATTACTTCTAATTTTCTACCTCCTCTATCACTATAGCAAAGTCTACTAAAATAAGTGGATCCTCCAAGGAGGTCTCACATATCCTAGAATAATATTTCCTATGAAGTTTTTGTTGGCCTCATCAACTCATGAAACATATATGTGAGTCCTGGAATATGTATTTCTCCCGCCTGAACCTAAGGGAGAACTTCATATGAATGATTGTCTCTCCCTCAAATCCAACTAACTCTTTCTCATATCAAGATCACTCTAAGTCTGCATTTTCCCTATGAAACTTGACTCCCTATAAGTATGTACAATCTATGGATCCATATACTCCCTCTTTATATATTGACCTCCTTTGAAGTCTGATATCCTATGAAAATGCATGGGAGGTTGCTCCTCCCTACTGGATCCTGAGGAATGACTCCCTATGAAATATGGCTCCTTCTGATTTGGTACTTGCTGGGGCCACCTTCCTCACCATCAATGGAGCCACCCAATCCTCCTCATAGTTGTGACTCTAAGTAACTCAAGATAAATTAGGGTCATTTTCTCTCCCTAAAAGTATTACTAAGAGTTGCATGCCTCTCTTCATCCTACAAAGTGTCACGAATCCATGTTGGCCTCTCCTGGTCATTGCAACATCTCTAGGTATATCCACTGGACCTTCTCTCTCTACTCACTCCTCTTGATTATGAGAAATATGGAAAATTGGACTAGAGGGATATGTACAGTCATCCTTTGGAGCATTTTTCTCCTCAATGTCAATCTCCATACGAGACTTTATGTATCCCACAAAGGTACGCTTCTTTCTAGAAGTTTATCACTTTGTCATCTTCTATCCAGGGACCATCTAACCTATTTCCACTTGCAATTTTCACTATAGCTCCTTCTTAGAGTTATCATGTGTGACATTCTCAAAACAAGAACAAGAAAAACACTCTTCCAGAGTTGTGACCAATCATTCCTCCACAATAACCTGCCTGGAACAATAACAAAACAAGAACATATCCGTGTTAAGATCCATGTAATTTAACCTTGACAAAAGGGTTTGGAACCACTGTAATGTCCATAGGGTTACTAGGATAGGAAAGATATCAATTCAACTTGTGAACAAGTATATCATTAGTACTAAATAGTGAGCATTTAAATAATGATCATCATACCAACAATATTAAGGTGCTACTATACATTTGATAGAAAAAATAATCATTAGTAATAGACCTATAATGGTTGTAGTCTAAGTTACAAAATTTACTTAAGATGCAATGATATAAAATATTAAACATGATATGCAAACCTAGAGTCTTGATGTTGTTGTTCCATTTTATTTCAAGCTTTCATACACTACAAGAGACATCATTGTTGTTGCCTCCAACTCTTATACTCTCAAAAACACGAATAAGTGAGCTAGGGCAAGGTGAGTTTCTTTGTGGTAAAATTTTTCCAAATGACTTGCAATGAATGCTTAACGAGCTTGACAAAACTGTGTAGTGGTAATTTTCATGTGCATTGGAAAATCTCAACAAAGCTATGATTCCATGTTGAATTTTCTAATTTCCATATAAGATAATTATTAACTTTTGATATCAAGTGAGTTTGACACCCCTCTTATCATAGAATAATTACACACTAAAAATTTCAAATGAAATAATACTAGAATGAAAATAACAGAATCACAGAGAGATATCCATGCACAATAGACACGGGATTATCCTGTGAAAACCTGAACTCAGGAGAAAAACACAAATTTTTTTATATAAACTAAATTCAGTCCAAGTTCATGAATACATCACCAGAATCCAAGGACATATAAATTTGTTCCCTAGTATGAGGAAGAACCCTCAAGCATGGTGCATCACTAAAATAAGATAGAGCACCACTAAAACAACTGTTAAGATTCTCCTTGAAGAATTCATTGGAATTGCTACTACAACTGCTATTAGACTTGCGCACTAGAAGAGGAGCTGAGTGAATGTGTAATAATGAAATGAAGATGCCTTTATTTATGTTAATCAAGTCACCTTATTTTACTGGTAGGGTCGACTTGTCATTTTTTTCCTTTGACTTAATTTTATTTCTTTTGTAGCCTTTACACATGTTGCAATGAGATGACTTGGTCCTCTTGTCATTTGCTTCTTTCTAGTGCATTCTAGTGTCTTGTATAAAGGTTTCTTTGTATTTTCTTATGGAGAGTGACTTTTTGAAGTTGAAAAACTTAAAATATTCAAAGTTCCTATGAACTTCAAAGGGGAAAAAAGAGAATTAAACACTCAGAGACTTCATCCAGGATGTATATGGAAGTGGTTTGATATATTATTGCTTCCATGGAAGACATTTTAGTCCATTTGTGGGATATATGACTCATAGGTCCAAGGATCAAACCTTTCGAGTTTGCATATATTTAGAACCCCATTTTCATCCTTCATCATAGTCCCCCATGACATGAGGTATTTTCTTTGACATCCATTGGAACTACATCATTACCCCTATGTTCTTCTTCTCAAATTTTGAAGTAGGAAACTACAGATATTTGGTTCATTGAGGATGACTCGGAATTCTAAGGAAAAACTAGAGATATTAATTGTTGATATTCCATCTCGAGGTTTTCTATGCATTGAGACACAATATCAATTCATATAACATGTTATACTTCACTTCTATTTTCTCTATTTACCTTCTCTAATGAACCATTTTCTTTCAAATTTATACATACCTAGAACATTGATTATCAATCTATCTGGTCCTTTTATTATTGAAATGAGATATGGATACCAAAATGTTTGCAATGTGGTGTTCACTTCTCCTTTGATTGTTCCATAGGTTTGAAGAATCATAGAAAGCAATGTTTACTATGGTTGTGATCCACCATCCTTGCCCAATAAAAACATCTTCAATATTTAAGACTAGAGGATCTTGTGACTATTTAATTTGAATAACCAATGGAGGTAATAAATAACATGACACATATATGGAGAAATCCACAAAGATAATATAAATACATTCCACAATACTAGGAGTAGATTGAAGACAATTTTCCTTGTTTCTATAGGTTAAAAAAAACAACCTTGACCAAATACATAATTTCTCGAGGATAAAAATGAAATCCCATTAAATCACATTCAACACCACTCACATAGAAGTTTTGGAAGAAATTGTCCAAATAAAATTGTGGAATGATCCCACCTACATCTCTCCCAACCATTTTGATAGGTTTATGAGATTTCACTATGAACATGTGCGTATGTGTTGATAGTACATAAGGTCAAGTGGTTTAAATTCCTATCTCTTCTCTTTCAAGTACATCACCACTTGTATAAGCATGTTTCCACCATCTTTAAGGTAAAAACTATGCTTCTATAATTAATGGGAGATGGGATAAGATCTGCAATTTGTTTTTATTGATCCAAAATATAGTAAAATTCTTCTTTTTTTCTTGATTTTTGAAGGCCTCCTCAACACCCCTTGAATTCTATAAATGAACCTCGTTATAAAAATATATTTGGGGATTGTTTGATTTCTCATATGTTGAGTTATAATTTTTATGTCGCCTATTACAGTAAGATTTTGGAATTCTCTTGATTTGAGAATATTTAATATTTTCTAAAACACCAATACTTTTTCATGGTTATTGAAATATTTTCTAAACATCATGCAAATATTACATTATAGTTTCCTTCAAAATGAAAATATATTTCTTACATGTGTGTAAAGGTTGATTGTCATTAATGTCAACAGATGTGATGGGTGCATTCAAAGAAGTTTACAATAATCCCTAGAGGTATGGTCATGAACCTCGAAGTTGTTTGAGGAATAAGGACATAAAGGACGGTGTAAATGTAGGTAACACACTCATAGATGGATAATCCTTGTTGTCTCATTTCCAATGGTAAGTGGTACATCATGTAGTTTCTCACCATTGAGGAATTGTGAGGTCATGAAGCTGGAATCCCCTAAACATTTACAAGTCATTAATTAAGGGGTAAATTGGTTATATTAAGAAATTAGAGGTTGGCCCTTAATTTAAGGAAATAAGTCACTTGGAAAAGTATAAATACACTTCAGGAAGTCTCTCATTCTTACATATACAACTTTATGTAATATCTTCTATATGAGAAAACTTGATCTATTGGGTGATTTACATGGTCGACTTACATGGTATGGTACAGGTTCTGGTACATGGTTGACGATTGATTTACATGGTATGGTACCGGTTCTGGTACATGGTTGATGGTGTATGTACATGGTTAATGGTTGATGTACATGGTTGATGGTTTATGTACATGGTTTGGTGATCTCTTTGGTATTCTTGTGAGTGGATCTAGTTATAGTTGTTTGATGATGGTCTATCACTGATGGTGATAGTGACGGTGATGATAACAATGGAAACGATAGGTTGGATTATTGGTTGATCATCTGTGACACGTTGATATGAAAGTGGCAGTCATAGGTCGATGTGACAGTGGAAGTGACATGTTGGTTGATGTATTGGTGACAATGGTAGTGACAGGTTGAGTCTACACTTATGTTTTCCTATAATAATGAGTATCAATATTAATTGAATATTATCCCATTTAAATATTTCTATAGTAGAAAACGAAATGCCTCAATGAATTGGGACAACCCAACAAATAGAGTAGTACTTGGGCCAGAATTACTCAAGGATATGGAAGACTACAGGGTTAAAATTAAGGAGAATTTGAAGGTAGAAAAACATGGACAGAATATTTACACAGATAATAATAGAATATTTAGATATTTTAAAGTGGGAGAGGATGTACTTTTGAAAGTGAATCCCAAGAAGATCTCATTAAAGTTGGGAAGTTATACAAATCTAGTCATCATATTCTATGGTCCATTTGAGATATTGGAGAGAATAGAGACAATTTCATACATGCT
The DNA here is from genome assembly GCA_032191745.1 of Picea mariana. Lineage (NCBI taxonomy): Eukaryota > Viridiplantae > Streptophyta > Pinopsida > Pinales > Pinaceae > Picea > Picea mariana. Next base: position 76,407 of record JASDQU010374588.1, read on the forward strand.
TCCATGAATGTGTATAATGTATTTCATGTCTCTTTGTTGAAAACTTATGGACATGATCCTAACCATGTTATTGATTGAAATTTGATTCAGAACTGGTAAAATTTCAGTGGAACTGCTATGGTCTTGAAGATGCTACTTGGGAGCATGAAGATGCCATGCGGGCAGACTACCCAGAATGTTTTGAAGAGTTTTAATTCTTAATTTATTTTTTTGTATATGCATTAATGGCAGTGCAAAAATAAGGGAGAGGTGAATGTAATACCCCAATTTTGAGTCTACATATTAATAACGTATTTTTTTTTATTTGATGAAAGGCGAGAGTGCATACACAATTAAAATATGTCAGAATTCCTAGGAAATGTAATACTTTGAACATTGCAATTAATAACATACATCCTTGTTTACAATACACGAAAGGACTGAGTTATAGGGGGATATGATTCAATGAGAGAGGGGGATAAAGAGGATAAGTCTTTTATTTATATTTATTTACCCATTTTGTTTTAATTTAGAAAAGTGTTTACATGAGATTCTTGGGGGGGAGGCCATTTGGTTATTGATTTCATGTAATTATATAAACACATCTTATGGTTTKTTTGGGRGTTTGCTCTTCATTTTGGTTATTTATTCATTTATACTCGTTCATGATTCCTCGTACACTCTTGTTCTTTGTTGGGGCATGGGGAAAAATTACTGAKGAAATAAACCATTTTTTGTTGGATTTATTAATTACTCATGTATTCCAACCATGAMTTGACATGCATAATATGCATTGACATGTGCTAATCCTAAGAGTCCCAATATGGATATTCTTGACCATATGCACTGGAGCCCTAGAAAGAAGTGGAAATATTGAGGGGCTACATGGTAGTGAAGTGGGTTCACTATCTTTGGGTGGTGCAGGATGGAGAGAAGATATCTAGTGTACTTTGAATTTTTGTGTGTCAAGAAACCCGTGAGAGTTGTGAATCCTGAGAGTCCCTGTATGGAGATTCTTGACCAGATGCACTTGATCCCTAAACAAAAGTAGAAATCTCGAGGGACTGAATGGAAGTGAAGTGGGTTCACTATCTTTGGGTGGTGCAGCATGGAAAGAAGAGATCGAGTGTACTTTGGATTTTTTTGTGTTGAGAAACCTGTGAGAGTTGAGTTTTGATTGGTTTGGGAATCTGAGTGTTTCTCTAGAACCCATCCTTATTTATTCATAGCCCAAGCTCAGGCGTGACCTATTGTTGAGACTTAGAGCAATAATTTTTAAGGTTGGATTGAATGTTCTTGGTTTGCATCTAGTTGGTGAAAGTTTTTGATTAATATAAGTACTCTCTGTCATGGATTCCTTTTCCTATATATTTATTTCCATTGTGTATTAATTATTATCTCTGATATTTGTATTTATAATTTTCCTTCTTGTTCTTCATTTCTATGCATGAAACGTTTAGGAATTTTTTTAAAGTTTACCATGAATCTTTATTATTGCTTGTGTTTTTATGGTATTTATTCCATGCTTCTTTATTAAATTTAAATCATTTCTTCAAGTGCATTTTGAATTAGCATGGAAATATTTTGGGTGGCTCGGTACTTTACATAAATTTTATATGATTTATTCTCTTTAAAGTATTTATTTATATGGGTTAATCATATTCATCCTCATCATCATTTTCATTATGATAATCAACATTGTCATTATCCACTTCATCATCAACAACACTATCATGATTGTTGTTGTGGTGTCATCATATTCATCATCATTATTGTCATCGTCATCATCATCGTCATTGTGGTCATCGTCATTGGCATCATCATTATCATCATTGTCATCATCATCTTCATCATCGTCGTCATCATCATAATAACTTTCACAGTCATCATCATTAACATTGTTATCATCATCATCATTCCCATTGTCGTGATCATCATCATATCATCATCATCCTCATCGTCATGATCATTTCCATCATTATCTTCCCCATCATCATTGTAACCACCGATAATCAACATTGTCAGCGTCCTACTCCTCATTATCATGATCATCATTTTCATTGTCATCGCAATTGTCATCATTGTCATTTTCATCATCATTGTCATCATTTCCATCACCATAATTAATGCTATTGTTTCCATTGTCATCTTCATTATCTTCTTCATCATCCTAGTGTCGTAGTCATGGTCATCGTCATTGTCATCATCATCATTATTGGTGTCCTGATTCTCATGATTTTCGTCGTCATCATTATTGTCATCCTCATTCTCATCATCTTCATTGCCATATCCATTATCATCGTTGTCATTGTCATTCTCATCATTGTCATCATTTCCATTTAATGATCATCATCGTATTTTCATCATTGTCATCCTCATGATCATTGTCACCACCATAATCAACATTATTGTCATATTTATACTCATTATCATATTCATCATCATCATTTTTAATGTCATTGTAGTCGTTATCATTTTAATGTTCATTGTCATTGTCATAATCATCATTACCATCATCATCTTCATCATCATTTTCATCACCATAATTAAAATTTTCGTTGTCGTCATCATTGTCTCCATTATCATCATCATCAACAACAACAACAACGTCATTGCCATTTTCATGATAATCATCACATCTTCATCATCATCATCATCATCATCATAATTATCATCATCATTGTCCTCACCACTAGTAATCAACACTATTGGTGTCATACTTCTCCTCCTCATCATCATCAATATTGTCATTGTCATCTTAGTCATCATCATTGATGCAGCCCCCATCCCCTCCTGGGGGTTTTGCGACCTCCCTGTCTAGGATATTTAAATATTATGAGTCGTATCAACTCTTCAAGATCCTTCTTGAACCTAAATCAAATTATACATGCCCCCTTTTCTCATAAGGCGCAGGTCCTGTGGAACCCACGGGCCCTTTCTCTAGCGATCTTGGAACTTTAAATTTGTGGGCGATATCTCCTTCTGCTAGGCCCCTTTCCTACATGTGACCTCGATCTATGAAATCATGTAAACACGTGATTGTAGAGCAGCCAAAAGTGGTTTCATACCACACCTCTTTTCTCCCCACAATTCACCTCTAGCTGCCACATATCCCTTTTCCAATACAGTGGTTTCAATTGTGGCCCGCTCTCTGATTTTTAACATTCAATCACTTTCTGGCCCCACAATCAAGCATGACCGTTGATATTCAATCTTGGGTGATGCCTCTTCATCAATGGTTATAATCTATCCTCTATCTTCCTTCCTCGTGCACTCCCAGATCTCTATTATTTATCAATGTATCCCCTCCTTTCAAATCAACGACTATGATTGATTTCTCCCCTTGGGCTTTGGTAGTTTCAACTCTCAACTCTTTCTTCCTCCAAAATGGAAATCTTCCGAAGTGGATGATCTATTGACACCTGTCCCTAGAAAATGAACGAATGAGATGAAATCTGGCTCTTTGGACTTTGGGAGTTATTGTTCAACACCCTCCTTCTTCTTCTGTAGGGACTTTCTCTAAAATGGCAGATCTTTTTCCACTTGTCCTCAAATTGATGACTCTGATCCTCTTTGGGAGTTTCAACTCCTCTACGTGCACTATTTCCCTAGAACACTTTCACCTAGATTCCACGATCTGTAGACACGTATTCTTCCACCAATAAACAACCACGATGCCTTCGACTCTTCAATCTTTGGGAGTTTCAAACTCTTGTGCACCCGTTACACTCAAAGTGCTCTCACCCTAACTTGACGGATCTCTGTCGTGTGTCCTTCTGAACTTGAAAACCACTATTCACTTCAAATCTTCGGGCTTCAGGAGTTTCGAACTCCTGTGCACTCATTCCTCCCATAGTTATTTCACCCAAAGTTGATGGATATCTGCCACGCGTCCCTCTGGATTTGAAGGTCCAGATCTTCTCCGTATATGTCGAATTCCTTTCGGAGAGTTAAGCCTCTAAACTTCTTGATCTCTCGCCACATGCTCCCCACAACTGACTGTTGCAATCTTCTTCGGTCTTCAAGACTTCGGGAGTTTGTCTCACTCCACACCTCAAATCCTCTGAATTGACTTTCCCTGAAGTCTCAAACCTGTCAACATGTGCCTCCTAACAATCAACAATCGCGATCTACTTCAGCGTTTGGCTCTTCATCGTTTTCCCTTTCTCCTCAACCACAAAACTTCTGAAGTGATCTTGATCTAGAGTTATGGATCTTACGCCACCTGTCAACCTTGACAATGGATAGTCCCTTTTCAGTTAAAGACTTCAGGACTTCGGTGAGTCTACTCTCATGTTCACTTAAAGGGATTATCATCCGTGCACTTTACCTAGATCAAATGACTATCGATCCTTTACACTAAAATCCAACAACTGGGATCTATTCTTCTCCTCTGCACTCTCCTTCACTTGTTGGATGCTCATTCACCTGTCTTGATCATTTCTATCAATAGATCTAATGGTTGTTATTGCTCCTCCTCTTGATATTTTGATTCTTCCAACTTGAAAGAGTTTGTAAGTGTTCAAAGGCTTTGGCCTTTGTTCCTCCTATGAACGTGACTTCCTGGGTCTCGTCTACGCTTCTAAAAGCATTATTTCTTCTAAGCTTTGAATTTACTCAGTCTCTTGAGGGTATTGGCCCTTAATCTTGCTTCAAAGGGTTCTTGTGACCTCCTTGAAACCTCTCACTCAAAGCACACCTTGCTGAGCATTTTCTACAAGGTGTTCAACAACTCTGTGAGTATCTTCTCTGACACTCTTCTCCTTGAAATTGACAGAGAGCTCACTTATGCACACTTGCACTTACTCAATGCCCACCTGGAAAAGCTCTCCAGAGTTCTCAGTGAATCTATCTCTCTGTACATCCTCTGCATAGTTTCTCCTCTAAGGTATTCAACAACCTAGATGTTCCTATTTAGTTTGGGATTGCTCTAGTGTTCCCTCCTGTCACGTTCTTCTCTGACTCCACAAAGTTCAGATGCACACTCTTTTCATTGGCTACAAAACCTCCAATGTTCTTTTGTGCACTCCTTGCATAGCCTAAAGAATCCAGAATGATATTATGAACTCAATCAAAGATAGAGAAGTCTATATTCCTACTTCAGATGAAACCTATCATACATATACAACATACATTCATGAAACACCTAAACACATAAACAATCATAAGCAGGAAAAATTGTTGTCTTTTTCATTAATATGAAAATCTGATTACAATATGTGCAAGCTAAACTCCGGTAGAGTCTCAGCTCTCTCAAGCTCTCTCAAAGAACTATTCTACCTCCTATTTCCTCCCCTGAGGATTTCTAACTCCTCCTTGAGTTCTTCTTTTGAGGTCTCTCCTCCTCTCTGAGACTCTCCTCAAATTATCCTAACCTCATCTATTACA
>JASDQU010374589.1:0-16742 GCA_032191745.1 Picea mariana
AGTAGTTCTTTTGTTCACAATTTCATGTGTATTTCTGAGTTTCTAATGTGTTTATAAATTCATGTGTTAAATATTAAGCAAAGTGTGAAAAATCATTTTAAGTGTCTTATCATAACACCCAATAAATCATTCAGTTTCTGCACCGTGTGATAATTCTTAAGAAATTTGTCGTGAATTTTTTTTGGTGCGTAGTATTTGAAACCATGTTGTGCAGAATACTCTTCACATTGTAGATCCTAGAGAGGGAAGACTGGAAATCCACGGTTTCTTTGGGGATCGAAGGAGATGATGCCGAAGAATGGAACCTTTATGTCAGCCGTCTTATTGCCCAATTTTATTTCTCTAAAAGAAGACATTCCATACTATATTGCCAATTTTAATTCTCTCGAATGAGACATTCTAAACTCTGCACTAGCGAAAGAACCTCAAAACTAGGGATTTCTCAGCTAAGTTGGGATATAAAAACAGTAGTGAGTCCCACTTTGTATGCCTAGAAAATGGTGGTGGAGAATTATAAGGAAAATAAATACGTGGTTGAAAGGTAAAATTACTCTCTATGTATAATTAAACAATAAATTTCTTACTTGGGATAATGGTTTGAAAGGTGGATGGTGGGCCCCAACACGTACTCTTTGTGTAAATCTTATTAGGAATATATTTATCATATTCTACTTAGGATAATTGTTTGATATGTGGATGGTGTGCCCCAACATGTATTCTTTGTGTAAATATTATGAGGAATATATTTCTCATATTTTCATTGATTGTACATATGCATCCAAGACAAGCTAAAGTGGAATATGCAATGAAACAAAGCCAACATTGAAGAGGATAATTTAAAGACAAAGATGGAATGGAACAAAGCCAACTCTCAAGACTGCATAAAAGATTGGATGTCATTGAAGACTGCATAAAATATTGAATGTTAAATGATTTCTTTAACACATAGGACTATCTAGCATACTGATTACTAATCTATGGTGGGCCCACAATTCAAGCTTGATCACCCTACAAATATAAATAACATCAACTATCTCCTTAAATATGGAAGAAGCTTTTAAAGCAGAGCTGAAAATAAAAAATCACAGAAACTAATAATCCCTCAACTATATTTTGAGGTTCCATGGAGCTTCTTTGATGGATCCACCTTCTCTATGTGGAATTGGAGTGGTTCTATTTTAAAAAAATCATTATCTTCATATTAGATAAGCTTTGGCTATTGGTATGAACAATAGACCGGAGTTCATTCCATTATGAATCTTGTTGGAAAATGTTATCAAGAAGGACGTAAAGAAGCTACAATGAATGGGTGATTCGAAGCTGATCATTGATTGGGCTTGTAAAAAAATATATATGCAAGATGTCAAATTTCCTCCTCAGCTGATGAGAGATATTAAATTGACATTTCAATCCTTTTGAATGACTCTCTTTTAGCCACAACCTTTATGAATTGAACACGAAGGAAGATGAACTTTCAAAGGTAGCTCCAACTCTCTAACTATCTCAGTTGGGGCCTTCGGCCTCAATGAGTATATAGAAGGGCATCAGCTAGAAGCAATGGAATTCCTTTTTTAATTACTCATCTTATGAAGATTTAAAGATTTTATGTAGGATATATTTGGTATGGTTGTAAAGATTTTATGCATGATATATTGGGTATGGTATAGATGAACTTTGTCATTTTTGTAGTTGTAATAGTTTTTCTACGGATAGAACATAAGTTATTGATTTTTGTATTGAGACATTGGGCTGTAAGTATCTGCTAGAGTATGGCACTAATAGTGAGTAATAGTGATTGAGTTTAAAGATCTATACATTTATATTCATACATTTTCAATATAAAAACCTTTTTCTTTGGGAAAAAATGTAAAATCATAAGAAATAACTTATGATGTGTAAACTTTTATACTTTTTTAATAGGATGTACACTTTTATAATAACTTGTATTACTATATTTGAAAAATATAATAACATTCAAACTAAAATATAGCTTATGACAAAATATAACCTATGATATGTGGGCTTCCATATAAACACCTTATCTTGAAACATCATTTTTAATTCAAAAATCATTATTCTCAATTGCAAAATTATTTGAAAAAAATAATAACATTCAAACTAAAATATAAAATATAACCTATGATATGTGAGCTTCCATATAAACACCCTATCTTGAAACATCATTTTTAATTACAAATCCTTATTATGAACTGCAAAATTAGGGGATCCCTTTCAATATCGATATAGTTGGGTGATGCAATTCTAATTCAATCCCCTTTTAAATCCCCTTTTACCCAAACAAAACAAATACATTAATACTCTAAAACAAATATATTAAAGATCTAAAGATTTATATAAGCCATTGTCCATACACCATGATACGACATGAAAATATTGCACTATTAAACCATTTCAATTTCTAAAGATTAGATGAAAACATTGCATTGTTAAACCATTTAAATTCCAAAGGACTATAGAATTATAAGGAAACATTAATACAAATAAAAATTAATGAATACTGAAGTAAAAAAAATGTCCTCTTGAGTGCTGATCTACGCTTCTACTCGCGAGATCGCAAGGGTTTGGTATTTGAAGCTAAAAACATGTATGTTTGCAAATTGTTTTTGTAGAAGGTTATATTATTGTCACCAACGTTCTGTGAACTGCATTGCTAAACTATGTATAAATGCAAAAATCTAAATCTGTGGTACTAAATTATGATTATTTATTGAAATATTTCCAAATTATGATATTAAAGCTATTTCTGGCGTTATAGAGGTAAATGTTTCTAGTAATTTAACCTGTGCATATAAGCTGACTTTGTAGAGAAATTGAATGGATTGCGGCTTATATAGGATATCATTTACAAACAAGGTCCAGTGCAATAAAGATTTCAATACATGCTAAATGCTACGAACAAACAAAAAAACAAGCAAGAAACAAATAAAACTTTAGTGATGTGTAGAGTTAGACAACTCTGTACTTGCCACGCCCTGTAAATCGGACACAACACTTTTCAACACAACTATATGTATGCGTGGGGAGATCCACCCATATACAAAACACACAATGGATTTTTCTATCAAATTAAATAATTACCTTTGCATTTTTAATGATGGTCATTGTCAAGTTTGAAGTCAGTGCGTTAGCATCATGGAACGTAGAGTATCATGGTTTTGCCCTGATCATTTCTTCTCGGAATTTTTTTTTATCTTTTCAACTAGCCAATCACAAAATATTGTAGTGCTACTTAATACAACGTGGGTTGCATTGCAATTTAGTCCCTGTCTACAAATTTGAAAATGTATGAAATTTATTTTATATGTATATGGTTTGATATGTAATAATTGACAATATTGTTTGACTAAAATATTTATTTTATTATACTGACAACAAAGATAATTCAGTATTCATCAATATAGGAAAAGCTGAAAATAATAATATAGTTTTTTTTTATAAGTATATTATTACATGAGTAGCATTGTAATGCTATATTAATCATGAGTAGAAATGTGATTTGTTGAAAAGTATGATTTATAGGAATTTGGTAGTAAATGTTTGAAACTATTTCATATCATGTATAGAAGTATGGACCAAGTCAAATAGTTCATGTATGGAAGTATGCTTACACCATAGAAGAATCTACAAGGTATGCAACAAAGAAGATAAGTGTGTCTCTTCTTGTTTTGTTAGTGAGACATAAGCACCATCCTTCATTTCTTCATAGCGTACGAAGGAGAAGGCTAGTGCTATTCACATTCCTTCTATAGTAGTAGTGTGTGACATTTCTGTGAAGGTCAATCTTTGATGTTCAATGTTTCCAATGTCAATGGTAGACCTTATCAAGGTCATGCCTTGAGATTTATGGATAGTCAATTCCCAAGCCATCTTAAGAGGGATTTGTTTCTTGTTACTCCTTTGTATGGGTGGAATTGGTACATGCTTTTGTTGGGTTTAGTCCCATGGAGAGCCAATGTATTTATCAAATTCCACAACAACATATGTTGGAAAATTAAGAGGGTTAGTTCCTGGTGCATATACAATTTTCATGACTACTCCGAGAGCACCATTGACTAATCCTGCTTGAACCCATAAATTACAGGATAACATAACTCGTTGGCCTATACATAGAAAGATATGTTTTTCCAATTGATCATCACCATGATGGTGTGCATTTGAAGAACCAAGTATTTTTGCAGCACTGCATGCCATTGGCTTATTCAAGGATTGAAACATGAACTTGTTATTGTTGTCGACAAGAATGTTTGTTGCAAATAGGTGGATTGAAGAATAAAAAAATAGATATTCTTCAATGAATAAGAATTTTTCAGTCTTAGATTGAAGGAGGTTCCAATCATCAATGGTTGGTGTAGCATTATGAAGGTTGGCTAACAACTGGCGGAAGGGGGACTAGGTGACAAAGATGCCTTGTTGCCAGAATATTGTTTCCAACTTGACTACAATGGTAAAGGTTGTCCATAATCTCCCGCCTGTAATTTATCCTGCATAAAGAGGTTTGTCCATTACTGGGGGTAATTGACCCAAGCCACCCACAATAATTATTGAACAAGAACGGAATGAGCAATGATTTTTTTTTTGGAAATGCCTCACGCAAGTGACTTTCAATTTGCACAAAAGTCTAGATCCTTTGAAGATCATCTCATCAATTAGAATGTAGTGAATATGTTTCATCTCTTCTTAGAAAACTGCAAGGGACTGACCATGTAAAGGCCTCATGTCCTTGATAGGAATCCTAAGTCCTGCATGTATAGTGGTCACATGTATGTGAAATGTTGCAACTCTAGTAGGGGCAAGAAGAAATAGTGGGCTATGGCCAGAGGGTGCTTGAGAAGATAGTGCTTCTTTGATGTAGTGTGTAAGGTAGGATTTTCGTGTGCCTACAATGCCTTGGATGATCATATTCAATGGTTCTTTTGGTTCTTTTTCTTGTAAGTGATGCATGATGATGTCGAATGAAATATGTTGATTTGTAGAAAATGTATTTATGGAAGGAAATAACAAATTCATTTAGTGTAGTATTGTTGTATTCCTTCGATGATAGTTGATGAAGCTTGGTGCATTGTCTATTGTATCTTGTGATACTTTGAGTTGATCCCATGGGTGGGAATTGTCAATCTCTCGAAGTCCCAACATATCAAGAGAAGTGAAGTTGATATTACCAGTAGGGACCAATCTTGATAAAGACTATCATTCATTCATCTCCATGTTTGGTTGTATGTTAGTATGGCTATGCTCATATTCATATGTTTGGTCACTAGGAGTGGAAATTGGGATGTGATCAACATGCCAGACATGGTAGTGATCTCTTATGGTCTCCTAGGTAGCCACAATGTCTTTATTTGAAAGGCCTATATCTTCAGAGAAGGAACATAAGGTTTGTATAAAAGAAGCTCACTCCAACAGAACTCAACAAAGTTATCAGAATATTTGTTTGGTATGGTAGTAAAAAGTGGCCATACATGGACAATTGCGAGGATGTTTCTTTTTGTCAACTTTTCATTTTTTCGTGCTTGGTTATATCTCCAGTGTTTTGTGAGGTCAAAGAAACATATAGGGTCGAGTAAAACAAGACGTATTAGATATGCATCAATGAAAGTGGTATGAGATAAGAAGTTAGGAAAATCATAGGAGATTTGATGAAATATTTAATGACCAACATTGAGTTTGGTGAAGGTGTGGTTGCATGTGACAAGGGGTAAATTTTGGAGCATATGGAAAGTTTCTTGGGAACTTATGTCACAGTCTACAATTGCTTCTGAGTGCAAGCGATGATAAGCAATTGAGGCAGGGTCATCTATATGTGACATAGATGCAATTCTGGTCAACATATGGTGGTAGGTCTTTGAACTCCCCTCTGTTTTGGAAGCATATTTGCAAATGTATTTTAGAACTGCATAGCGAGAGAGGACTAGTTGGAAATCTACATTTTCTCTCCATGCTTAGACTATGTTAGAATTATGGATATTTAGGCACTCATAATTGCATTCTAGTCGATATGTCTTTTGACCCATTTCATCAATGTACAGTGATGACTCCATTTGTACCTTCCAAAAGAATTTATACCTACATTTGAGTGTAGCTCCTTTTATACAGATACATGTTGTCTCATTGCACTTTGTATGTCTTTGAAATCGATTTAAGAGTTGTTCATAGTCCTCTAGTGGGTTGGATGCAAATATCTCCTTTGTTTCTAGTAAGCAAGGGTCATATTCAATGGAATGATGCATAGCCATGTGTGTGTGTCATGGTTTTATCTAGGATTCCAAGTTGTAACATAGTTATCAAAGAAACTCTTTGCAACATACATTTGATTTGGGTCTTCCCAATTTAATCTTTCCATGTTTGGACCATCACCAAGCCACAAAAATCCATGTATATGTGCAGAGCCATGATGTTTCCATTCATACCTACAAAAGGGATACAAAATGATTAGTAAAGAGCATATAATTGTATAGGTTCAGTAGAGGTAATTGCAAGTAGTATACATTGTGTACCTATGCCAATATTCAATTGTGTGCATTTTTTTTTGTAGTATCTCATCATGGATGATTGGAAACCTTTTGTGCATGTAAGAATCTATAGTGTGGGCGCAGTCAATGACATTGTTTGTAGGCCAACATTGGCAAACAATTGGGTCAAGAGGTCCACCATTTGGCATATCTGCGTGCAAGTCTGGCCATTTTGTGTCTACTGCATTGAGAGTGAAAAACAAGGATGCACGTTGAAGTTGTGTGATCATGTCTATTAGGTTGGTCCTTCGCATGGTCCAAAATGATCTAGTACCATGTAGATATGCTCCAAATCACATGGCTTGTTCTAGGAGTTTGTCTGCAGGGATTTCATTAAGATGCACATGCAATTCTTGAATTGTGGTGGGTGTGTTATGATTTGTCTTTGCTTGAAAACAAATGTTGTTGATTGACTTCGATGGTGCATAATCACATTGTAAAGGTAGTATCTGAAATGAGGATGAATACCAAACCTATTTTCATGTTATCTCATTAAGTGTATTGCATAAGTATCAAGTGGTATGTTTCTCATGCGTGGTTGGCGAGGAAGGGCATCTCCAGTGGGGAAAAGAGCAGGAAATGCCATGTCGAATAGACCCTCTCTGTTGTACTCATTTATTGGTGATAGGCCAATTCTTGGCCATTCAATTGTATTTGGTCAAAAATTATTTGTAGTGTTAACAAATGCTCTTATTTTTTCCAGTTCTCATTGTGTATTAGGAAATCTAAAGGCAAATGAAGACATTGGTTGTTCATCTTGGTGAACAGAATGGTGTTCTAAAGAGATATTTGGTTATTCCATGGGAGAAGTTAAACTTTATGTAGAAACATCATTGAGGCAAGTGGAGACATTGGTGCGCGTAGTGGGAAGTGAGGCAAGCATGTTTTGGTCAATTTGTACATCATTGTAATATTTTTCATTTTGTATCTTGTAGAGCAATGCATTGATGACATAAGATTTTGTCACATAACAATCATAACATTTCCCGTTTCCTCCATGTCTCTTGAGAACTAAGATATCAAATTCTGAAAGGTGATGGGGAAATAAAGTTTCTATGTGGAGGATTTGTTGTGGGAAACTAATAGTGTATCCACTATATTTGTATTGTCCACCTCGACCATGCCTAAATTGCAATATGGGGCTAAATCAAGTAATTAACATTTCCTCAACCTGTGTAAGTATTGAAATAACTATGGGTTGGTCACCGTGGTCCATATTATTCTTTTTAGAGAAACAATGCCCATTATTTTCTCTATGACAATGAATACAAATGTGTCCATTCAGAGATGGACGAGTAGGAATGCCAGGATATGATTCCATACATGTAGTGCATGTATGTATGTTATACAAGGCATCAATATGTTTTCAAAAATATTGGGAAGAATGTGTATGGGGTTGAGGTTCTAGAACACGTGTTGGTAATTCCACACAAGGTTGGTTTTGGTTTATAAGTGAAGTCTCTCTAAGTCTATCAAAGTTTTTTTTTTTTTTTAGCATATTTTATTCACGTAGTTTATTTTGTTGGATCTTAGATGTAGATGGAGGAGTGGTGATTGAGATAGTGGTTTCTGTATCAATAGTGTAATTGTTCCATCTATTTCTTTTTTTTTGGCTTATTTATGTAGCATGAACTGTATGGATCTAGTGATTGTATAGAGTCTTGTTGGGAAGTTGACTTTGTGAAGAATTTATGTGCGAAGTATTTGTTGGCATGCATTGTTGAAAGAGAACATGCATTTCTAATGATATTGAGAGACCTTCACCAGTGGTGCTTGTTGTTGTAGTTGGCAACATTGGGGCAATTCTTGTGCTAGATAAAATTTCCTATACGAGAAAAAAAAATTGTAGTTAGAATTCAAAGCGCTTGATATCACATTTTGTATGTTTGATAGCTTGTTTTTGTAAGCATATTATCAAAATAGTTATACCAAAAACATTTTTTTTAATATGTTTTAAGTGAATGCATAGGTTAGATTTCTTCCATACAAATGTTATAATGAAGATAAAAAAATTCCAAAACACAAAAAATTTATATAATATGCATATGCACAAAAGCAAGGAAATTATGGGTTGGTGTTTGAAAAAAACAACCATAACACTTTGGAAGCACTATTTAGCCAACAATTAAGGGACCGAGATGTCCTCTTTTGGCTTTGAGATGTGATCAATTTTATCACATGCAATCACGATGCTTTTGATTTATTTTTTATTGGAAAATGTCTCTTCATGCACTACAAGTTTGAACAAGTAGCTATGAAAGAACAACTTTCCAAAGATGTCCATGTTTTTTTTGGTATTACCCTCATATTCATATTCATATAACTTCTCTACAGAGACACCTATAAGTTGTTTGACGAATTCTTGAAATGGTGTAACATCGATCTTGCTTGTTTGGTCTTCAATGTTAAAATGGAAAATGCACATGTACTCGCATTCAAAAACATGTTGATTTCACCTTTGGCAGTTCCAGACACCATCTTCAATAGGTGTGAGTTTTGTTTTACACTTTCGATCTTTGAATGTAAGTGGGCATGAAACATACCAAGAAATGTCTATATTTAAAGAATCAATAATTGCCTCAACCAAAATTAATGTAGGGTTTGTACCTTTACCAATTCCCTCATTTTCTATGTCAACCAAGTGTTTTTGAATAGAAGGGTGCCCTCCTGAAGCTCCATGTTCAGATAAGGAGTGACAAGTTAGATCTTTTAAAGGGTTATCAAACCAGGATCTAAAATCTTAGGCTTCTTTGAGAATAGGATTGATGGAATGTTGGGATGTGAAGCTTGTAGTAATTGATATCATATCAAAGTCATTTACTTTTACTGTTTTCGGAGCGATTATTGGAAAGGTATTTGAGATAGAATATTGGTGTAGATTATGTTTGTTTCAAAATACTCCCCATAATGTGACCTCTATAATATACCCTGACATGTATTTTAGTTGGAGGGTTATCTTATGTGTCTATGTTCCATTATTTCTCATGATGGTTGTTAAAAGGCTAATAGAGATAGCAATTCCAATAATATCAACTACATATTTGTTAACTAAAGTTGGTACCACTTTAATATGACTTAAAAAAATGTTGTGGTTTGATATTGAATGGTCATCCTATAAACAAACTTCAATTTTCGAGGTAATATCTATATTTATTTCCCAAACATTTTTTAAATGATTGAATTCTTTTTTTGCAAGCATGATGTACCCTTTTGAGATGATGTAAATTTTACCAATGTCTTTGGAAGGATGGAATTTTTTCTCTTGTATGTTGAAGGAGGTAATGTGTATTTAACCATTTTTTGCATCAATAACATCAAAGATAAATACATGGCCAAGTCCCTTAGCATTGGTGAATGTGCATAGATCATTTTTTGAAAGTACTATGACTTTTAGAGTCTAGTCCTTTAGGGATGCATGCAAAGATGCAATAGGTGTAATTTCATGCACTATCAAAATCCTATAGAAAGAGTTAAAACAATGTAAAATTAGCACTTGCATTATTGGTTACATTGCAAGGAATGTAAAATCTGGTTGGTGTGTGTGATGCATGTAAAAATTAAAGGAATGTGTAGAGGGAAAATCAAGATAATAATTGTATAAACTATAACTAAGCTTGAGCCATGCAAAGAAGGTAAAGTGAAGACATACTTCTTGTCTTGGATAGATCTATATGTGAAGTCATGTAGTTCAACCAAGGACCATTTTTCTATTTGATATGAAGTGAAATAGTGATGAAGTGTTGAGGAAAATAAACTTCGCAATGTACTGGATCCATCGGATAGGAATACTGAGTGGCAGTCTTCTAATGTTAGTTTGAAGTCCATAATTTGTATAATAGGACTGCGAATAAGCTCCCTATTTCCAATCCTTGTAAGTGAGTTTGTTGTCAAAGTAGATGCCATAGCTTTGATATTTTTTTAAAAAAGTGGAAGTACAAGGGAACTGAAATACCACATAGGAAAAAAAATCAAGAAATGTAGTAAGTAAAATATAATGGATACAAATGGAAGTAAAGGATAATAAATATGCGAGTAGAGGAAAAAAAATGTGTGTTAAAGTATCAACATATTTGTTGATGGATAGTTGTAACTATTTGAAAAAAATAAATGTATGTACTTTTGTAGCGATTAAGAAGGAATAAACATGAGATGATAGGAAAAGAAAAGAATGACACAGTAGGAGAGGAAATGTAAAAAATAAAAATGTAAATATATGTTATTATGTAAGGAAAGATGTTTAAGAAGGACTAAACAATGTTTTTGACTATTATGTTTTTTAAATGTTTTTCACATACAATATACATAAAAATGATTTTCTTTATTATTATTCACATACAATTTAAAATTTGTATATGAGGGATGTCGACATCCTTACAAGTAGGAATATCATGTTATATAAAAACAAAGTGAAGTAATAGAATATTGTTATGTTCAAAATTTAGAAATAGTCATTGCATTCAACTATTGTTTTTTTCTATACTTGTAGTTTCTTTGGTAGGTATATCAACGTGAGATTTAACATAGACCTTTCATCACTTTCACCTATCCCTTTTGAAGATGTGGTGTTGAATAAGGAATTATGTAAAAAAAAGAAATTGGCTTTTCTATAATGATTTTGAATCATCTTTTATTACTGAAAAATTAATGTTTATAATCTATTTTATTTTTCCATTATTTGTTTTAATATTTTATTATTATAATTGAAAAGATTGGAAAGAAGTTTTCGTAAATCTCTTTGGTTTTGATGAAGTAACAAGTTATGAATAATTAGTATTGTTAAAAATATTTTGAAATTGAGATCTAATGTAAGAATATGAAGGATATTTTAATCGAAAGTGTTTTTCATCCCCACCCTCTTAATATAGCAAAGATGACAAATTATTTCATCTCACGACATTTCAGGATTTATCTAACACTTAGTTTTATTATGAATCTAACATTTTAGGATTTATCTAACACTTATTTTCACTATGAATCTCGTGAGAGTTCTTTCCTTTCTTTTTCAAGGAAAAACTTGTGAGGAAACCCAAGGGATACTTCCCCTAATTCATGGATGACATACCTAATAAACCCAATGATGTAGACTATTGCACCTCACCCATGGGGAATTGCTATCATAGAGATAGCCAAATTCCCAACAACATTGGTGACAAATGGTTCAACTAACCCCCTGTGCTTAATGAAAGCTCATTCTTATTTTAGAAATTATGATTTTTTTTTCCTTAAGCTAGCTATATAAGAAAGGTACCTTTGATATTCTATATTGGGGTTAATGATCTCTTAGTAGTATATCACTTTTCTCTTATTCTCTATTTCTTCATTGCACCACAATTTCCCTTTAAATTTATACGAGATAGTATTTTTAATTGTATCAATATTATGTAGAGTGGCCTCTTCTTTTATTGTCCAATGGTTTAGCCAAGAATTAACTTCTTTATGCCACCCTCTCTCAAGTTTCAAGTCATTGTATGGAATTTGAAGCAATGATAGGAAACATTTTGTCTTTCATGTTTTCTTTTACATTAGGTACTTAATCATAGCCATACTCTCAATGGATGTAAGACAATCTTCTAAAAGGAGGATTTGATAGGGTATATTGCTTTTAATTTTACAATTATAAATTATAAAATTCTTTTGAAATAAGCTTGATTTTCCTCCAAGATTCTCTAGAGATATTGTAGCCCTAAAATTCACATCCATATAATTGGAGTACCAAGTGTCTCAAAAATAAATTTATTCTTCTTTCCAAATTCATAAATCTATTGGGTTACAATTGTTCTCAAGACCAAATTAGGTTTTTCATCCTCTAGTGTTCCTTTTCTCAATGTTGTGGTTCTAGTTAATCTTGTGATGATGGTCAATATCAAGATACTTGCATGAATGAAATCCAGCTAAGTTGTGTTGTCATACACAAAATTAGCATAAGTGATCTTCTTAGATTTGAATATCATGACATTTGTCTTATTGATATTTATTGATACACCAGTGCTAGAATATAAATATTTGATAATTCTTAGTTTCTTGCCAAGGTAAAAGGGGCACCTAACTAGAAGAAAACTATTTTCATCACCTTGCTTAACTCTTTTATTATAATTAATATCTTCTAACCAACCCTCACTATTATTGCACTTAGCAATAGTTTTCTCCTACAACCTTATCATAGTAGCTCTCAACTCAAAAGGAACCTTTAGCTCTTCTAATATATTCCAAGGGTTATTTCTAGGCACTATATCAAAATATTTAATGAAGTCAAGAAAGAAATATAGGATATTGATTTTATTGTTTTGACTTTCTTCAATGACAATCCTACGTTTAAGTAGGTGGTCAGTAGTTGACTTATTTCTTCTAACTAATTTGGCCTTTAGCCCTTTTTATTTGACTTTCTAACCATATGCTAATCATTTTTTCTAAAATAATTCCATATAGATTTTCTAGAAGAGGACTAATCATAATGGTACTTTAATTTAATGGTTGATTTTTAGTCACTAGTTTTAAAAATAAGAATAATCAGGATTTGAGTCCATGGTCTAGGGAAACTCTACATCACTTCTAGATTGAAAATATTATGAATGAGAGGATAAGAATATAGCTTACAATTTTTAGAATTTCTACGTGATATCCTTATATTTATCTTTTTTTAGACTTTTAACCTCAAACTTAATGTCATCCATAGTAAAACCCTCTTTATTTATAATAAGGGTTTGAATGTTGTCCAAATATTGAGGGATTCATAAATATTTTTAAGATACAAATTCCAATCCCTCATAGAAACCATTTTGTTTAATGTTACAAGTTAAAATTTACCTTCAAATAAAAGTGTAAAATCTTCTCTTACTTTATATTTATATAATATTCATTTTTTAATTAGGAATTTGTACCTTTTTATCCCTTCCTACTCTTGTAAAGGGTTAAAATGTTTACACTATTAAATTTGTCCAAGATATATTCACATATCTCATTCCTTACTGTTCCTTCTAGCTATATACATTAGAAATTACCCCTTGAAGTCATATCAAACATTAATTTCAAGAAAAGAGACATTGGTGGTCTTTGTTAAGTCCCTAAACCTAATTCTAATTAAAAGGGACAACCACTTGAATCTCTTGATTAATTATGGCTTAGATCTCCCAAATTTCTTGTTGATATAACAGAAGTGGTCACTGGATAATAAATGCAAGACTTCTTAATGGTTAGTAGTTTTTCCTTGAATGAGTCAGATGCAAATGGTTGGTAGAAAATATTAAAGTGAAATGGTTGGTAGAAAATATTAAAGAGAAAGGATAGTTGATCTATGTCAAGGATCTGGCTGGATTAGTAGGAAATTAAGGCAACGATAGGGGTGGTTGTTATCTGAGTTGCCACTGGGACCTCACTAAGTGAGGGTTTCCTAAAATGGAGTTGTCGGAGTTCGCATGGATGACTAAGGCATCACCATCAAACTTTAATGGGCATGAAAACTGCATAAACTGCACCTGTACTATTTAGTACCTAGGAAAACATGCACTAAGCCAATCATTGGCTTAGTGCATGGTGAATAATTCTTGCCTATACAAATGACACATATACGGACAATGACTTCCATATATTCTCATATATGAACAATGCATATAAATGCGCGTATAAATGTACATTTACGGACGAAAACTTCCTTAAATTCTCATATATGGAAGCACACATATACGAAAGATGCATTTAGATTACAATAAATTTCTTATGTATATGGACCTTCAGTATATGCGTCGTTCGTATATGCACCTTCCATATATGCACTCCTTCGTATATGTGCATATACGAACGACGACTTCTGTAAATACACATATACAGACGAGGCATATACGAAAGTCGACCAATTCCATAATGGTGTCTTCCATATATGCGCATATACAGATGATGAATATAAATGCGCGTATAAATGTGCATTTATGGACAACAACTTCCTTAAATGTGAATATATGGAAGCATGCATATACGGAAGATGTATTTGGATAACCATAAATTTCTTCTATATATGCACCTTTTGTATATGCATCATTCATATATGCACCTTCCGTAAATGCGCACTTCCGTATAAATGTGCATTTATGGACAAAAACTTCCTTAAATGCACATATATGGAAGAACACATATATGGAAGATGCATTTGGATTACCGTAAATTTATTTTGTATATGCACCTTCCGTATTTGTGTCGTCCGTATATGCACCTTTCGTATATGTGTGCTTCTGTATATGTGCATATAAAAATTATACATATACGAACGACGGCTTCCGTATATGCGTGCTTCTGCATATGCACCTTCCATATATGCTTTCTTCCGTATATGCATGCTTGCATATATATGCATATACAAAATTGGTTAGCATATATGTGCATATATGTAAGTGTGCATATAAAGAGGCCGACTTCCATAAATGTGCATTTACAGATGACAAATTCTGTATATGTGCATATATGGAAGCACGCATATACGAAAGACGCATTTACAGATGGTGGCTTTCGTATAGGCACGCTTCTGTATATGTGCATATATGGACGACGAATTCCATAAATGAGCATATATGGACGATGCATATATGGAAGCCAACCACTTCCATAATGGTGTCTTTTGTATATGTGTGCTTCCATAAATGCGCATATATGGAAGTGTTCAATGTATATGCACATATATGGAAGCGTGCATATACGGAGGCTAACTTCTGTGAATGTGCATTTATGGAAGACAACTTATGTATATGCGTGTATATGGAAGCACGCATATACAGATGATGCATTTATGGAAGGTGGCTTCTATATATGCATGCTTCCATATATGCGCATATATGGACAACAGATTCCATAAATGTGCATATACGAACGACGCATATATGGAAGTCGACCACTTCCATAATGGCATCTTCCATATATGTGTTCTTCCATAAATATTCATATATGGAAGTGGTGAGAATATATGTGCATATAAGAAAGCGTTCATATACGAAGGTCAACTTCCATAAATGTGCATTTAAGGAAGACAACTTTTGTATATGTGCATATGTGGAAGCATGCATACACGGAAGGTGGCTTCTGGATATGCGCATATACAGAGCATGCATATATGGATGACAGATTCCATAAACATGCATATATGGGTGATGAATATACATAAGTCCACCACTTCCATAATGGTGTTTTCCATATATGCGTGTTTCCATAAATGCGCATTTATGGAAGTGGTCAGCATATATGTGCATATACAGAAGTGTGCATATACACAGATAGACTTCCATAAATGTGTGTTTATGGATGAAAAATTATTTATATGTGCTTATATGGAAGCACACATATATGGAAGGTGGCTTCTATATAAGAGCACTTATGTATATGCGCATATACAAAGGACATGCTCGAGGTGGTTAGTATAAATAGAGTGTCCACATAATTATCTTTCCACAAGATATCAATACAATTACTTCATCATTACTTCTACTTGCACATACTACTGTTAGTTCTTGAAATATATGTTTATTGAACAATTCACTCCACCCTACAAATTCCTATTAAAGGTTTCAAGCCTTTGCATGGTCAAGCAATTGGTATATTTCAAAAAGAAATGAAACATGTTAAATGCATTCTAATTGATGAAATGAGCTTCATAGGACCACACGTATTCATACATATTGATTCACACTAAGTACATGATGGTTTTAAATAACATGAGACATTGCATAATATAGAGAGAAACAACATACTATGATGGAGACATAATGCATTGTTGACATGTAAGTAAAATATCAAAATTCTCAATTTTTTATATTTCATTTCACTTCCAATTTTTCACTATTGACAATGCCACATATTGATATCCAAAATCAATATAGAATCATACTCTAATTTATGATTTAGTTCCACAACTATTACACCTTTTGAAAAAAAATATAAAGTATTTGTTATAATTGTCTTAAATAAAAATACAAGTGGCATATAATAATATGAGTAGTATATTATTCTAAAATTATCTTCTATATAATGTGAGAATTTGAAAATAGTATCAGTGCAATACTTCGACTTTTCCCTATTCCATAAGTGTGTATCTTCTTGTCAAGAAACATTAACAAAATTAATTTGATAATGCTAGTAAGTAAAAAAAATTATATAAATATATAATATTTATTCTCATTGTTTCCCAAGTACTTTAAAGTTTTTCGTCTGAGAGGAAATCTCATAAGTTTAAAT
>JASDQU010374589.1:21667-50764 GCA_032191745.1 Picea mariana
ATGTGTTTATAAATTCATGTGTTAAATATTAAGAACAGTGTGAAAAATCATTTTAAGTGTCTTATCATAACGCGCAGTAAATCATTCAGTTTATGCACCGTACGATAATTCTTAAGAAATTTGTCGTGAATTATTTTTGGTGCACAGTATTTGAAACCATGTTGTGTAGAATACTCTTCACGTTGTAGATCCTAGAGAGGGAAGACTGGAAATCTGCGGCTTCTTTGGTGATCAAAGGAGACAATGCCAAAGAATAGAACCTTTATGTCAACCGTCTTATTGCCCAATTTTATTTCTCTAGAAGAAGACATTCCATACTATATTTCCAATTTTATTTCTCTCGAAGTAGACATTATAAACTTTGCACTAGCGAAAGAACCTCAAAACTGAGGATTTCTCAGCTAAGTTAGGATATAAAAACAGTAGTGAGTCCCACTTTGTATGCCTAGAAAATGGTGGTGGAGAATTATATGGAAAATAAATACGTGGTTGAAAGGTAAAATTACTCTCTATGTAGATTTAAACAATAAATTTCTTACTTGGGATAATGGTTTGAAAGGTGGATGTTGGTCCCCAACACATACTCTTTGTGTAAATCTCATCAGGAGTATATTTCTCATATTATACATAGGATAATTGTTTGATATGTGGATGGTGTGCCCCAACATGTATTCTTTGTGTAAATATTATGAGGAATATATTTCTCATATTTTCATTGATTGTACATATGCATCCAAGACAAGCTAAAGTGGAATATGCAATGAAACAAATCCAACATTGAAGAGGATAATTTAAAGACAAAGATGAAATGGAACAAAGCCAACTTTCAAGACTACATAAAAGATTGGATGTCATTGAACACTGCATAAAATATTGGATGTTAAATGATTTCTTTAATACATACGACTATCTAGCATACTGATTACTAATCTATGGTGGGCCCACAATTCAATCTTATCCAGGGACAAGGAGATCACCCTACAAATATAAATAACATCAGCTATCTCCTTAAATATGGAAGAAGTTTTTAAAGCAGAGATGAAAATAAAAAATCACAGAAATCAATAATCCCTCAATTAGATTTTGAGGTTCCATGGAGCTTCTTTGATGGATCCACCTTCTCTATGTGGAATTGGAGTGGTTCTATTTTAAAAAAATCATTATCTTCATATTAGATAAGCTTTGGCTATTGGTATAAACAATAGATCGGAGTTCATTCCATTATGAATCTTGTTGGAAAATGTTATCAAGAAGGACGTAAAGAAGCTACAACGAATGAGTGATTCGAAGCTGATCATTGATTGGGCTTGTAAAAAATATATATATCCAAGATGTCAAATTTCCTCCTCATCTGATGAGAGATATTAAATTGACATTTCAATCCTTGTGAATGGCTCTCTTTTAGCCACATCCTTTATGAATTGAACACGAAGGAAGATGAACTTTCAAAGGAAGCTCCAACTCTCTAACTATCTCGGTTGGGGCCTTTGGCCTCAATGAGTATATAGAAGGGCATAAGCTAGAAGCAATGCAATTCCTTTTTTAATTACTCATCTTATGAAGATTTAAAGATTTTATGCAGGATATATTTGGTATGGTTGTAAAGATTTTCTGCATGATATATTGGGTATGGCATAGATGAACTTTATCATTTTTGTGGTTGTAACAATTTTTCTATGGATAGAACATAAGTTAGTGATTTTTGTATTGAGACATTGGGCTGTAAGTATCTGCTAGAGTATGGCACTAATAGTGAGTAATAGTGATTGAGTTTAAATATCTATACATTTATATTCATACCTTTTCAATATAAAAACTTTTTTCTTTGGGAGAAAAAGTAAAATCATAAGAAATAACTTATGATGTGTAAACTTTTACACTTTTTTAATAGGATCTACACTTTTATAATAACTTGTATTACTATATTTGAAAAATATAATAACATTCAAATTAAAATATATCTTATGACAAAATATAACCTATGATATGTGGGCTTCCATATAAACACCCTATCTTGAAACATCATTTTTAATTCAAAAATCATTATTCTCAATTGCAAAATTATTTGAAAAAAATAATAACATTCAAACTAAAATATAAAATATAACCTATGATATGTGAGCTTTCCATATAAACACCCTATCTTGAAACATCATTTTTAATTACAAATCCTTATTATGAACTGCAAAATTAGGGGATCCCTTTCAATATCGATATAGTTGGGTGATGCAATTCTAATTCAATCCCCTTTTACCCAAACAAAACAAATACATTAATACTCTAAAACAAATATATTAAAGATCTAAACATTTATATAAGCCATTGTCCATACACCATGATGTCGTTTGTCCATACACCATGGTACGACATGAAAATATTGCACTATTAAACCATTTCAATTTCTAAAGATTAGATGAAAACATTGCATTGTTAAACCATTTCAATTCCAAAGGACTATAGAATTATAAGGAAACATTAATACAAATAAAAATTAATGGATACTGAAGTAAAAAGAAATATCCTCTTGAGTGCTGATCTACGCTTCTACTCGCGAGATCGCAAGGGTTTGGTATTTGAAGCTAAAAACATGTATGTTTGCAAATTGTTTTTGTAAAAGGTTATATTATTGTCACCAACGTTCTGTGAACTGCATTGCTAAACTATGTATAAATGCAAAAATCTAAATCTGTGGTACTAAATTATGATTATTTATTGAAATATTTCCAAATTATGATATTAAAGCTATTTCTGGCGTTATAGAGGTAAATGTTTCTAGTAATTTAACCTGTGCATATAAGCTGACTTTGTAGAGAAATTGAATTGATTGCGGCTTATATAGGATATCATTTACAAACAAGGTCCAGTGCAATAAAGATTTCAATACATGCTAAATGCTACAGATATCATTTAAAAACAAGCAAGAAACAAATAAAACTTTAGTGATGTGTAGAGTTAGACAACTCTGTACTTGCCACGCCCTGTAAATCGGACACAACACTTTTCAACTCAACTATATATATATGCGTGGGGAGATCCATCCATATACAAAACACACAATGGATTTTTCTATCAAATTAAATAATTACCTTTGCATTTTTAATGATGGTCATTGTCAAGTTTGAAGTCAGTGCGTTAGCATCATGGAACGTAGAGTATCATGGTTTTTCCCTGATCATTTTTTCTCGGAATTTTTTTTTATCTTTTCAACTAGCCAATCACAAAAGATTGTAGTCCTACTTAATAGAACAAGGGTTGCATTGCAATTTAGTCCCTCTACAAATTTGAAAATGTATGAAATTTATTTTGTATGTATATGGTTTGATATGTCAACTGACAACAAAGCTAATTCAGTATTCATTTTTGTTCAAAGTACTAAAAAATATCTATTTTATAACTAACATACCCTGAACCCACGAAAAGCTGAAAATAATAATATAGTTTTTTTTTAAGGTTTTTTTTACAAGTATATTATTACATGAGTAGCATTGTAATGGTATATTAATCATGAGTAGAAATGTGATTTGTTACAAAGAATGATTGATAGGAATTTGGTAGTAGATGTTTGAAACTATTTCATGTCATGTATAGAAGTATGGACCAAGTCAAATAGTTCATGTATAGAATTATGCTTACACCATAGAAGAATTTACAAGGTATGCAACAATGAAGATAAGTGTGTCTCTTCTTGTTTTCGTAGTGAGACATAAGCACCATTCTTCATTTTTTCATTGTGTTTGAAGGAGAAGGTTGGTGCTATTCACATTCCTTCTATAGTAGTAGTGTGTGACATTTATGTGAAGGTCAATCTTTGATGTTCAATGTTTCCAATGTCAATGGTAGACCTTATCAAGGTCATGCCTTGAGATTTATGGATAGTCAATTCTCAAGCCATCTTAAGAGGGATTTGATTCTTGTTACTCCTTTGTATGGGTGGAATTGGTACATGCTTTTGTTGGGTTTAGTCCCATGGAGGGCCAATGTATTTATCAAATTCCACAACAACATATGTTGGAAAATTAAGAGGGTTAGTTCCTTGTGCATATACAATTTGCATGACTACTCCGAGAGCACCATTGACTAATCCTGCTTGAACCCATAAATTACAGGATAACATAACTCGTTGGCCTATACATAGAAATATATGTTTTTCCAATTGATCATCATCATGATGGTGTGCATTTGAAGAACCAAGTATTTCTGCTATTGGTTTATTCACGGATTGAAGCATGAACTTGTTATTGTTGTCGACAAGAATGTTTGTTGCAAATAGGTGGATTGAAGAATCAAAAAATATATATTCTTCAATGGATAAGAATTTTTCAGTCTTAGATTGAAGGAGGTTCCAATCATCAATGGTTGGTGTAGCATTATGAAGGTTGGCTAACAACTAGCGGAAGCGGGACTAGGTGACAAAGATGCCTTGTTGCCAGAATATTGTTTCCAACTTGACTACAATGGTAAAGGTTGTCCATAATCTCCCTCCTGTAATGTATCCTGCATAAAGAGGTTTTTCCATTACTGGGGGTAATTGACCCAAGCCACCCACAATAATTATTGAACAAGAACCGAATGAGCAATGATTTTTTTTTTGTGGAAATGCCTCACGTAAGTGACTTTCAATTTTCACAAAAGTTTAGATCCTTTGAAGCTCATCTCATCAATTAGAATGTAGTGAATATGTTTCATCTCTTCTTGGAAAACTGCAAGGGACTGACCATGTAAAGGCCTCATGTCCTTGATAGGAATCCTAAGTCCTACATGTATAGTGGTCGCATGTATGTGAAATGTTGCAACTCTAGTAGGGGCAAGAAGAAATAGTGGGCTATGGCCAGAGGGTGCTTGAGAAGATAGTGCTTCTTTGATGTAGTGTGTAAGGTACGATTTTCCTATGCCTACAATGCCTTGGATGATCATATTCAATCATTCCTTTGGTTCTTTTTCTTGTAAGTGATGCATGATCATGTCGAATGAAATATGTTGATTTGTAGAAAATGTATTTATGGAAGGAAATAACAAATTCATTTCCTGTAGTATTGTTGTATTCCTTCGATGATAGTTGATGAATCTTGGTGCAGTGTCTAATGTATCTTGTGATACTTTGAGTTGATCCCATGGGTGGGAATTGTCAATCTCTCGAAATCCCAACATATCAAGAGAAGTGAAGTTGATATTGCCAGTAGGGACCAATCTTGATAAAGACATTATTCATTCATCACCATGTTTGGTTGTATGTTAGTATGGCTATGCTCATATTCATATGTTTGGTCATTAGGAGTGGAAATTGGGATTTGATCAACATGCCAGAGATGGTAGTGATATCTTATGGTCTCCTAGGTAGCCACAATGTCTTTATTTGAAAGGCCTATATCTTCAGAGAAGGAACATAAGGTTTGTATAAAAAAATCTCACTCCAACAGAAATCAACAAAGTTATCAGAATATTTGTTTGGTATGGTAGTAAAAAGTGGCCATACATGGACAATTACGGGGATGTTTATTTTTGTCAACTTTTCATTTTTTCGTGCTTGGTTATATCTCCAGTGTTTTGTGAGGTCAAAGAAACATATAGGGTCGAGAAAAACAAGACGGATTAGATATGCATCAATGAAAGTGGTACCAGATAAGAAGTTAGGAAAATCATAGGAGATTTGATGAAATATTTAACAACCAACATTGAGTTTGGTGAAGGTGTGGTTGCATGTGACAAGGGGTAACTTTTGGAGCATATGGAAATTTTCTTGGGCATTTATGTCATGGTCTACAATTGCTTCTGAGTGCAAGTGATGATAATCAATTGAGGCAGGGTCATCTAGATGTGACATAGATGCAATTCTGGTCAACATATGGTGGTAGGTCTTTGAACTCCCCTTTTCTTTGGAAGCATATTTGCAAATGTATTTTAGAACTGCATAGTGAGAGAGGACTAGTTGGAAATCTACATTTTCTCTCCATGCTTGGACTATGTTAGAATTATGGATATTTAGGTGCTCATAATTGCGTGCCAGTTGATATGTCTTTTGACCCATTTCATCAATGTAGAGTGATGACTCCATTTCTACCTTCCAAAGGAATTTATACCTACATTTGAGTGTAACTCCTTTTATATGGATACATGTTGCATCATTACACTTTGTATGTCTTTGAAATCAATTTAAGAGTTGTTCATGGTCCTCTAGTGGGTTGGATGCAAATATCTCCTTTGTTTCTAGTAAGCAAGGGTCATATTCAATGGAATGATGCATAGCCATGTGTGTGTCATGGTTTTATCTAGGATTACAAGTTGTAACATAGTTATCAAAGAAACTCTTAGAAACATACATTTTATTTGGGTCTTCCCAATTTAATCTTTCCATGTTTGGACCATCACCAAGCCACAAAAAGCCATGTATATGTGCAGAGCCACGATGTTTCCATTCATACCTTCAAAAGGGATACAAAATGATTAGTTAAGAGCATATAATTGTATAGGTTCAGTAGAGGTAATTGCAAGTAGTATACATTGTGTACCTATACCAATATTCAGTTGCGTGCATTTTTTTTTGTAGTATCTCATCATGGATGATTGAAAACCTTTTGTGCATGTAAGAAGCTATAGTGCGGGTGCAGTCAATGACATTTTTTGTAGGACAACATTGGCAAAGCATTGGGTCAAGAAGTCCACCATTTTTCATATCTGCGTGCAAGTCTGGCCATTTTGTGTCTGCCGCATTGAGAGTGAAAAACAAGGATGCACGTTGAAGTTGTGTGATCATGTCTGTTAGATTGGTCCTTCGCATGGTCCAAAATGATCTAGTACCATGTAGATATGCTCCAAATCACATGGCTTGTTCTAGGAGTTTGTCTGCAGGGATTTCTTTGAGATGCACATGCAATTCTTGAATTGTGGTGGGGGAGTTATGATTTGGCTTTGCTTGAAACAAATGTTGTTGATTGACTTCGATGGCGCATAATCACATTGTAAAGGTAGTATCTGAAATGAGGATGAATACCAAACCTATTTTCATGGTATCTCATTAAGTGTATTGCATAACTATCAAGTGGTATGTTTCTCAGGCGTAGTTGGCGAGGAAGGGCATCTCCAGTGGGGAAAGGAGCAGGAAATGCCATGTT
Organism: Picea mariana; assembly: GCA_032191745.1. NCBI lineage: Eukaryota > Viridiplantae > Streptophyta > Pinopsida > Pinales > Pinaceae > Picea > Picea mariana. The sequence goes on from JASDQU010374589.1 coordinate 28,777, forward strand.
GAATAGACCCTCTGTGTTGTACTCATTTATTGGTGATAGGCCAATTGTTGGCCATTCAATTGTATTTGGTAAAAAATTATCTGCAGTGTTAACAAATGCTCTTATGTTTTCCAGTTCTCATTGTGTATTAGAAAATCTAAAGGAAAATGAAGACATTGGTTGTTCATCTTGGTGAACAGAATGGTGTTCTAAAGAGATATTTGGTTATTCCATGGGAGAAGTTAAATTTTATGTAGAAACATCATGGAGGCAAGTGGAGACATTGGTGCGCGTAGTGGGAAGTGAGGCAAGTGTGTTTTGGTCAATTTGTACATCATTGTAATATTTGTCATTTTGTATCTTGTAGAGCAATGCATTGATGACATAAGATTTTGTCACATAACAGTCATAACATTTCCGATTTCCTCCATGTCTCTTGACAACTAAGATATCAAATTCTGAAAGGTGATGGGGAAATAAATTTGCTATGTGAAGGATTTTTTGCGGGAAACTAATAGTGTAGCCACTATATTTGTATTGTCCACCTCGAGCATGCCTAACTTGCAATATGGGGCTAAATCAAGAAATTAACATTTCCTCAACCTATGTAAGTATTGAAATAACTGTGGGTTGGTCATTGGGGTCCATATTATTCTATTTAGAGAAACAATGCCCATTATTTTCTCTATGACAATGAATACAAATGTGTCCATTCGGAGATGGATGAGTAGGAATGCCAGGATATGATTCCATACATGTAGTGCATGTATGTATGTTATACAAGGCATCAATATGTTTTCAAAAATATTGGTAAGAATGTGTATGGGGTTGAGGTTCTAGAACACATGTTGGTAATTCCACACAAGGTTGGTTTTGGTTTATAAGTGAAGTCTCTCTAAGTCTATCNTTAGCATATTTTATTCGCGTAGTTTATTTTGTTGGATCCTAGATGTAAATGGAGGAGTGGTGATTGAGATAGTGGTTTCTGTATCAATAGTGTAATTGTTCCATCTATTTCTTTTTTTTTGGTTTATTTATGTAGCATGAAGTGTATGGCGCTAGCGATTGTATAGAGTCCTGTTGGGAAGTTGAATTTGTGAAGAATTTATGTGCGAAGTATTTGTTGGCATGCATTGTTGAAAGAGAACATGCATTTATAATGATATTGAGAGATCTTCACCAGTGGTGCTTGTTTTTGTAGTTGGCAACATTGGGGCAATTCTTGTTCCAAATGAAATTTCCTATAAGAGAAAAAAAAATGTAGTTAGAATTCAAAGCGCTTGATATCACATTTTGTATGTTTGATAGCTTGTTTTTGTAAGCATATTATCAAAATAGTTATACCAAAAACATTTTTTTTAATATGTTTTAAGTGAATGCATAGGTTGGATTTCTTCCATACAAATGTTATAATGAAGATAAAAGAATTCCAAAACACAAAAAGTTTATATAATATGCATATGCACAAAAGAAAGGAAATTACAGGTTGGTGTTTGAAAAAAACAACCATAACACTTTGGAAGCACTATTTATCCAACAATTAAGGGACCAAGATGTCCTCTTTTGTCTTTGAGATGTGATCAATTTTATCACATGCAATCACGATGCTTTTGATTTATTTTTTATTGGAAAATGTTTCTTCATGCACTATAAGTTTGAACAAGTAGCTATGAAAGAACAACTTTCCAAAGATGTCCATGTTTTTTTTGGTATTTCCCTCATATTCATATTCATATAAATTCTCTACATAAACACCTATAAGTTGTTTGATGAATTATTGAAATGCTATAACATTGATCTTGCTTGTTTGGTCTTCAATGCTAAACTGGAAAATGCACATGTACTCAAATTCAAAAACATGTTGATTTCACCTTTGCCAGTTCCAGACACCATCTTCAATAGGTGTGAGTTGTGTTTTACACTTTCGATCTTTGAATGTAAGTGGGCATGCAACATACCAAGAACTGTCTATATTTAAAGAATAAATAATTTCCTCAAGCAAAATGAATGTAGGGTTTGTACCTTTACCAATTCCCTCATTTTCTATGTCAACCAAGTGTTTTTGAATAGAAGGGTGCCCTCCTGAAGCTCCATGTTCAAATAAGGAGTGACAAGTTAGATCTTTTAAAGGGTTATCAAACCAGGATCTAAAATCTTAGGCTTCTTTGAGAATAGGATTGATGAAATGTTGGGATGTGAAGGTTGTAGTAATTGATATCATATCAAAGTCAATTACTTTTACTGCTTTCGGAGCGATTATTGGAAAGGTATTTGAGATAGAATATTGGTGTAGATTATGTTTGTTTCAAAAGACTCCCCATAATGTGACCTCTATAATATACCCTGACATGTATTTTAGTTGGAGGGTTATATTATGAGTCTATTTTCCATTATTTCTCATGATGGTTGTTAAAAGGCTAATAGAGATAGCAATTCCAATAATATCAACTACATGTTTGTTAACTAAAGTTGGTACCACATTAATATGACTTAAAAAAATGTTGTGGTTTGATATTGAATGGTCATCCTATAAACAAACTTTAATTGTCGAGGTAATATCTAGATTTATTTCCCAATCATTTTTTAAATGATTGAATTCTTTTTTTGCAAGCATGATGTACCCTTTTGAGATGATGTAAATTTTACCAATGTCTTTGGAAGGATGGAAATTTTTCTCTTGTATGTTGAAGGAGGTAATGTGTATTTAACCATTTTTTGCATCAATAACATCAAAGATAAATACATGGCCAAGTCCCTTAGCATTGGTGAATGTGCATAGATCATTTTTTGAAAGTACTATGACTTTTAGAGTCTAGTCCTTTAGGAATGCATGCAAAGATGCAATAGGTGTAATTTTGGGGGGTGTATTAGTAGGTTCTAATGGTATTTTTGTAGAAGAACTTACATATTCTATCAATGTTGGTGCATGAACAATGTCCTCTTTACAAGTATGCACTTGGATTTCATGCACTATCAGAATCCTATAGAAAGAGTAAAAACAATGTAAAATTAGCACTTGCATTATTGGTTACATTGCAAGGAATGTAAAATCTGGTTGGTGTGTGTGATGCATTTAAAAATTAAAGGAATGTGTAGAGGGAAAATCAAGATAATAATTGTATAAAATATAACTAAGCTTGAGCCATGCGAAGAAGGTAAAGTGAAGACATACTTCTTGTCTTGGATAGATCTATATGTGAAGTGATGTAGTTCAACCAAGGACCATTTTTCTATTTGATATGAAGTGAAATAGTGATGAAGTGTTGAGGAAAATAAACTTCGCAATGTACTGGATCCATCGGATAGGAATACTGAGTGGCAGTCTTCTAATGTTAATTTGAAGTCCATAATTTGTATAATAGGACTGCAAATAAGCTCCCTATTTCCAATCCTTGTAAGTGAGTTTGTTGTCAAAGCAGATGCCATAGCTTTGATATTTTTTTTAAAAAGTGGAAGTAAAAGGGAACTGAAACACCACATAGGAAAAAAAAATCAAGAAATGTAGTAAGTAAAATATAATGGATACAAATGGAAGTAAAGGATAATAAATATGTGAGTAGAGGAAAAAAAATGTGTGTTAAAGTATCAACATATTTGTTGATGCATAGTTGTAACTATTTGAAAAAAATAAATGTATGTACTTTTGTAGCGATTAAGAAGGAATAAACATTAGATGATAGGAAAAGAAAAGAATGACACAGTAGGAGAGGAAATGTAAAAACTAAAAATGTACATATATGTTAGTATGTAAGGAAAGATGTTTAAGAAGGAATAAACAATGTTTTTTACTATTATGTTTTTTAAATGTTTTTCACATACAATATACATAAAAATGATTTCCTTTATTATTATTCACATACAATTTAAAATTTGTATATGAGGGATGTAGACATCCTTACAAGTAGGAATATCATGTTATATAAAAACAAAGTGAAGTAATAGAATATTGTTATGTTCAAAATTTAGAAATAGTCATTGCATTCAACTATTGTTTTTTTCTATACTTGTAGTTTCTTTGGTAGATATATCAATGTCAGATTTAACAAAGACCTTTCATCACTTTCACCTATCCCTTTTGAAGATGTGGTGTTGAATAAGGAATTATGTAAAAAAAATAAATTGTCTTTTCTATAATGATTTTGAATCATCTTTTATTACTGAAAAATTAATGTTTATAATCTATTTTATTTTTCCATTATTTGTTTTAATATTTTATTATTATTATTGAAAAGATTGGAAAGAAGTTTTCTTAAATCTCTTTCGTTTTGATGAAGTAACAAGTTATGAATAATTAGTATTGTTAAAAATATTTTGAAATTGAGATCTAATGTAAGCATATGAAGGATATTTTAATCGAAAGTGTTTTTCATCCCCACCCTCTTAATATAGAAAAGATGGAAAATTATTTCATCTCACGACATTTCAGGATTTATCTAACACTTTAGAAAGTATAAAAACGACGCATATCATCTGTATACTGTCGGTACATATCGTTTTTAGTGACTAGTTTTAAAAATAAGAATAATCAGGATTTGAGTCCATGGTCTAGGGAAACTCTACTTCACTTCCAGGTCGAAAATATTATGAATGAGAGGATACAAATATATCTTACAATTTTTAGAATTTCTACTTGATATCCTTATATTTATCTTTTGTTAGACTTTTAACCCCAAACTTAATGTCATCCATAGTGAAACGCTCTTTCTTTATAATAAGGGTTTGAATGTTGTCCAAATATTGAGGGATTCATAAATATTTTTAAGATACAAATTCCAATCCCTCATAGAAACCATTTTGTTTAATGTTACAAGTTAAAATTTACCTTCAAATAAAAGTGTAAAAGTTTCTCTTACTTTATATGTATATAATATTCATTTTTTAATTAGGAATTTGTACCTTTTTATCCCTTCCTACTCTTGTAAAGGGTTAAAATGTTTACACTATTAAATTTGTCCAAGATATATTCACATATCTCATTTCTTACTGTTCCTTCTAGCTATATACATTAGAAATTACCCCTTGAAGTCATATCGAACATTAATTTCAAGAAAAGAGACATTGGTGGTCTTTGTTAAGTCCCTAAACCTAATTCTAATTAAAAGGGACAACCACTTGAATATCTTGATTAATTATGGCTTAGATCTCCCAAATTTCTTGTTGATAGAACGAAAGTGGTCACTAGATAATAAATTCAATCCTTATTAATGGTACGTAGTTATTCCTTGAATGAGTCAGATGCAAATGGTTGGTAGAAAATATTAAAGCGAAATGGTTGGTAGAAAATATTAAAGAGAAAGGATAGTTGATCTATGTCAAGGATCTGGCTGGGTTAGTAGGAAATTAAGGCAGCGATAGGGGCGGTTGTTAGATGAGTTTCCACTGGGACTACACTGAGTGAGGGTTTCCTAAAATGGAGTTGTCAGAGTTCGTATGGATGACTAAGGCATCACCATCAAACTTTGATGGGCATGAAAACTGCATAAACTGCACCTGTACTATTTAGTACCTAGGAAAACATGCACTAAGCCAATCATTGGCTTAGTGCATGGTGAATAATTCTTGCCTATACAAACGACACATATACGGACAACGACTTCTATATATGCTCATATATGAACGACGCATATAAATGCACGTATAAATGTACATTTACAAACAAAAACTTCCTTAAATTCTCATATATGGAAGCACACATATACGAAAGATGAATTTAGATTACAATAAATTTCTTCTATATATGGACCTTCAGTATATGCGTCATTCGTATATGCACCTTCTGTATATGCATTCCTTTGTATATGTGCATATATAGACGACGACTTCTGTAAATACGCATATATGGACGAGGCATATATGAAAGTCAACCAATTCCATAATGGTGTCTTCCATATATGCGCATATACAGACGATGAATATAAATGTGCATATAAATGTGCATTTACAGACAACAACTTCCTTAAATGTGAATATATGGAAGCATGCATATACGGAAGACGTATTTCGATAACCATAAATGTCGTCTATATATGCACCTTTTGTATATGCATCATTCATATATGCACCTTCCGTAAATGAACACTTCCATATAAATGTGCATTTACGGACAAAAACTTCCTTAAATGCGCATATATGGAAGCACACATATATGGAAGATGCATTTGGATTACCGTAAATTTCTTTTGTATCTGCACCTTCCATATATGTGTTGTCTGTATATGCACCTTTCGTATATGTGCGCTTCTGTATATGTGCATATAAAAATGATGCATATACGGACGATGGCTTCCGTATATGCGTGCTTCTGCATATTCACCTTCCATATATGATTTCCTTCGTATATGCGTGCTTCTGTATATACGCATATACGAAATTGGTTAGCATACATGTGCATATATGTAAGTGTGCATATAAAGAGGCCGACTTCCATAAATGTGCATTTACAGATGATAACTTCTATATATGTGCATATATGGAAGCACGCATATACAAAAGACGCATTTACAGATGGTGGCTTTCATATAGGCATGCTTCTGTATATGTGAATATATGTATGAGAAAATCCATAAATGAGCATATATGGACGATGCATATATGGAAGCCAACCACTTCCATAATGGTGTCTTCCGTATATGTGTGCTTCCATAAATGCGCATATATGGAAGTGTTCAATGTATATGCGCATATATGGAAGTGTGCATATATGGAGGTTGACTTCTGTGAATATGCATTTATGGACGACAACTTATGTATATGCGTGTATATGGAAGAACACATATATAGATGATGCATTTATGGAAGGTGGCTTCCGTATATGCACGCTTCCATATATGCACATATATGGATGATATATTCTATAAATGTACATATACAAACGACGCATATACGGAAGTCGGCCACTTCCATAATGGCATCTTCCGTATATGTGTTCTTCCATAAATATTCATATATGGAAGTGGTGAGGATATATGTGCATATAAGAAAGCGTTCATATACGAAGGTCGACTTCCATAAATGTGCATTTAAGGAAGACAACTTTTGTATATGTGCATATGTGGAAGCATGCATACACAAAAGGTGGCTTCTGTATATGCACATATACGGATGACAGATTCCATAAATGAACATATATGGGTGATGCATATACATAAGTCGACCACTTCCATAATGGTGTCTTCCATATATGCGTGTACCCATAATTGCACATATATGGAAGTGGTCAGCATATATGTGCATATACATAAGTGTGCATATACGGAGATATACTTCCATAAATGTGTGTTTATGGACGACAAATTATTTATATGTGCTTATATGAAAGCACACATATATGGAAGGTTGCTTCTATATATGAGCGCTTCAGTATATGCGCATATACGAAGGACATGCTCGAGGTGGTTAGTATAAATAGAGTGTCCACATAATTATCTTTCCACAAGATATCAATACAATTACTTCATCATTACTTCTACTTGCACATACTACCGTTAGTGCTTTAAATATATGTTTGTTGAACAATTCACTCCACCCTACAAATTCTTATTAAAGGTTTCAAGCCTTTGCATGGTCAAGCAATTGGTATATTTCAAGAAGAAATGAAACATGTTAAATGTATTCTAATTGATGAAATGAGCTTCATAGGACCACACGTATTCATACATCTTGATTCACACTAAGTACATGAGAGTTTTTAATAACATGAGATGTTGCAAAATATAGAGAGAAGCAACATACTATGATGGAGACATAATGCATTGTTGACATGTAAGTAAAATATCAAAATTCTCAATTTTTTATATTTCATTTCACTTCCAATTTTTCACTATTGACAATGCCACATATTGATATCCAAAATCAATATAGAATCATACTCAAATTTATGATTTAGTTCCACAACTATTACACCTTTTGAAAAACAATATAAATTATTTGTTATAATTGTCTTAAATAAAAATACAAGTGGCATATAATAATATCAGTAGTATATTATTCTAAAATTATCTTCTATATAATGTGAGAATTGGAAAATAGTATCAGTGCAACACTTCAACTTTTCCCTATTCCATAAGTGTGTATCTTCTTGTCAAGAAACATTAACAAAATTAATTTGATAATGCTAGTAAGTAAAAAAAGGTATATAAATATATAATAGTTATTCTCATTGTTTCCCAAGTACTTTAAAGTTTTTCACCTGAGAGGAAATCTCATAAGTTTAAATTTGGAATTAACTGCATTGTTGATATCTCTGAACTTGTAAGTATGTTTGCATCATCAAAAAATAACTGAAGCTGAAAACTTTGAAAATTTCCAGGTGTGGATCCCTTAGCCGTAACAATAAAAAATGAAAAAAAATTACTATTGGATCAAAGCTAATATTATATTGAATTTCATGTAAATCAAAACATAGATTCAAATTTTCATACCAATATCATGTGGAATTGAATGTTGTGCTAAATCAAAGGTATTCTCCACATTTATTTCTTTTTGAGAAGATAACTTCAATTGCTCAACCATGATTTTTTTCTTTGCACCAACTCGTCCAACTCTTTGAAATTTTGATTTATCCTTACCTAATTGTAATTGATGAGGAGATTGTAATTTTTTATTGAGCGGACTCAAAAAAATATGTCGTCTCTTCTCAACGATCTTGGATGTAGTTACATTTAAAAATATTTGATTGTATTGTTGATTGTACTGTTGATGTGCATTGCTAACCAAATTCTTATATGGATATGCCCTCTCCAAAGTTGGAGGTACTATGCCTAACATTTACCTCAACTCTTGATGAGTCGATGAAATCATAGACATCCTTTCATCGAACTCAATGGAAGCACTATTATCCACATAATTAATGTTTTTTTCGTTATGACAATTGATATTTATGCAGGAGCATTGTACAAAGCCAAAGCACATGCCTAGACAAAGGAACAGCTGGATGTGCAGATGAAAAAAAGGAACATTTTTATGAAAACGTTTTGAATTTTGAAATGTGAAGCATTAATGTAATAGCTACGAGAAGCGTACTTACATTTATGTCTTGGAGATATGAACAGATCTGAAGAAATTACTCTCATCTGTCGGATGTAATAGGCATTTAAGTATGTTTAATGAAAGTAGGTAGATTTGGTTTTAATAGATTAGACAGTTTAGAAGCGTAGGAGGGAAAACATATATAGACACCCTCACCCTTGTATCATTAGGGGGGACATTATTATCATTTAGAATTCATAAGATATAGAGCAGTAGCAGAGAGCTGTAGAGAAGAACCCATGTACAGAAACACTTGAGTTAATATGTGAAGCTTTGACTCAATTTTCATGGTGTTATGATGCTTACTGTTTACATTAGTTGAATGGTATGCTTACAGTTCTTTGTTTCTCTGTTACACATTTGTTTCAATGTTGTGTTGTGTGCATGATTTCATGTTGAATGTATGAAGCTTGAGAGAGAAGAAGAATGTGTTTCAATTGTTTCTCTCCCTGAGAGTTCCTGCAAGGAGTGCAGTGAATGTATGCAAGGTATGCATTGACGAGGGTCTAAGTTTTATCTCATAAATCTCAGGAGAGATATCGGTGTTCTCATACCAGCAAAAGTGCAAGAGAAGTAGAGAGCCATGTAAGGTGTGCACAGGCTGGTTGAGGCCTTAGAATTTATCAACTAACGTGAAGGTTGAAGGACTACTATTGCAAAAAGTGCACAGGGTCGAAGACTCAAATAATCGAAGGTTATTTGAAATTTTTCCACAAGGAGTGTGAGCAGGGCTCTTTTTGGAGGCTTGAGTTTGCAAGTGAAATATCAAGAGGGATAACACCTTTGAAGTGTTCAAAGGGAGACAAAGATCAAAATCCTTGCATAGAAATTAAGTTCAGGAGGGAGAACACTCAGTGGTTGGGCAGAAGCCATTGAGGAGTGAATTGGGCGGTCATAATTCTCCATGGAGAGCTCGCGAAATTGCAAGGACCATAGGATCCAGTGGAGCTATAAGGCGGTTAGGATTTGGATGAACTCACCACCCTAATATCAAGAATCAACGTGAATCGTTGATCGTGGTTCAATATGAGTCGTTGATCTCGTTTCAACCCACGTCATTGGATCATTTCGCGAAATCAGGGTTCGTGAGTTTGGAGGGTAGACCAAATTCTTGGTTTCGCGAAGTCCCGAGTCGCAAGGAGCAGGGAAGGAGATCCAGACCATTGGATCCAAGCCACGGGAGAACCATTGGATCAGAACCTCTGCTTGGTATCGTGTATCGGGGGTTCGGGGTTGAAAGGATTTATGTTCGACTGCAGAAGTCGTGAAGTGTCGAGCACTGAGAGCTCGTGCAAACACATGTCACATATGTCAGGTGGGAACCGCATGGTTGACAGGTGGCACAAACATAGAGCACATAGAAAAGGTGAAAGTAGGTGACAGGTGGCGTACACGCGTCACCTTGGAAGGGGTCAACCCATCGCTGACTTATCGTGCTTTAGGATTTCACAAAGGAGGAGCATGAGGGCTCAACACTCCAACTCAGGAAGTCACGATTTACGAGTAGTGATAGCACTTATCCCTAGCCGGTGGTTATGTGTGGAAGGCGCTAACAAGGAGGAGCCATACCCATATCACATCTCCGGTATCGGTGTTTAGAGAAAGAGGAGTTGAGGGTCTTCAACTCATGAACTCGCGAGTTGCAAAAGGCACTTGCGCTAAGGCCCGGTTGTGGTCGCATGGAGATGTAAGGCTCATGCCTGGTGTTAGGTTGCGCAGGGTGGGTTTTCACGAAGGACCTGTGGATCGGATTCGTGAGGTTCCAATAGGGATCTGAGGGAGTCGCTTCGGCTCGAGGAGAATTTAGAATGATCCTGTGTGGATCTCGGTCAAAGAATTGGGGGTCTGCATCAGTGATGGTATCAGAGATTAGAACAAATTCTTTTCTTCTGTAGCAGAGAGAAAAGAGGAAATTTTTTCATCCATGCCGTTGAGAAGAAGAGACAGGAAATTACCTGATCCAGCAGTGAAAAGAAAAATGCGTGAATTACGTTCCAGGGTTGATGCTATGGAGACAACACAAAGGTGCATATTCAACACTGGGGATATCAACAAAACTGAAAGTTAAAATAAAGATGGGAACGAAGGAGAAGAAGTTGCAGTCGAAGATGTTGCAGAAGAACGCCTATTCAGGGTTGTTGCAAGGATAGGTGCTAGGGAAAAAATGGACATTTCAGTGTACAAAGGCAAATTGGATGTTGAAGAGCTTCTAGACTGGATTATAGCTCTAGAAAAATACTTTGATTACGAGGATGTCAAGGAAGACAAGAAAATCAAACATGTCGTTACTAGACTTAAAGGGCATGTAGCACTGTGGTGGGATGAACTGCAGGCTGAAAGACGCTGCAAGGGAAAGCAGAAAATCAAAAGCTGGGATAGAATGGTTGCGAAGATGAAATCAAAGTTTATACCCAGGGATTATCAAATCACTCTGTCTCGAAGGATGCAAAATTTGAGACAGAAGTTGATGTCAGTGAAAGAATACACTGAAGAATTCTACAAGATAAACATCAGAGTAGGTCATCGGGAAAGCGATGATGAAAAAGTTGACAGGTACATGAATGGTCTACAATATGACATTCAGGACGAGATGAGGTTGATGACCATTCAGACTGTGGAATATTCTTATCAAATGGCTCTGAAAGATTAAGAGAAGCTAAGCTGGAAGCAAGGTCAAAGAGGTCGAGGAAGAAGTCAAAGAAAAGGCAAGATAATTGCCCAAGACAGGATTCAGAGACCTAAGGAAGAGGAGATGAAACCTCAAACTCAACCTGATAAGGGAGGAAGCTCACACAGAAGGCAATATGCTGATAGAAATACTTTTCCTCGAGCCAGAGGAAGAGGAAGAGGTAGAGGAAGTGAAGTAAAATGCTTTGTTTGTGGAAAAATTGGACATAAATCCTATGAGTGTCCAGATAAGAAGAAAGATGATGGTGAAAATCACATTGTCGAAGCTCAAGGAAGAAATGTTGAGGCATAATACATTGAGGGTTTAAGATCCTTAATGATGAGGAAAGTTCTCTTGAAACCAGAGAAGGAACCAGAGAACTCAGCCCAAAGAAATATTCTGTTTAGGACTGCTTGCAAAAATAAGGATAGATTATGAAAGGTCATAGTGGACAGTGGTAGCAAAGACAATCTTGTATCTACAGAGATTGTAGAAAATATGGAGATGGAGACTGTTGTACATCCAAGCCCATACAGAGTTTCTTGGCTACAAAAAGGACATCAGGTAAATGTCACTGAACGGTGTTTAGTTGAATTTAAAATAGGAGGATATAAAGATGAAATATTATGTGATGTCATTCCCATGGATGTTTGTCATATATTGCTGGGTAGACCATGGAAATATGACATAAACATGGTTCATGATGGGAGAAAGAACACGTACACCCTGGACAAAAATGGTAAGACTCACATGTTGCTGCCGATTAAGAACCAAGAGGTGAAAACAGAGATGAGAAACATTGTACTTCTCATGAGTGGGAAGGAACTTCTTAATGAAGTTAAGAAGAGGAAATACACACAATTTATTGTGGTCAGGAAGCCCAAAATTGTTTTGACCAGTACGAGAATAGATGATCTACCAAAAGAAATTCAAGAGTTGCTGGAAGAATTTGCTGATATAGTAGTGGACGAACTACCTTGTTCATTGCCACCTATCAAGAGTATAAGTCATCATATCGATCTTATACCTAGAGCCAGTTTACCAAAAAAAGAAGCGTACAGATTGACGCTGCAAGAAAATGAAGAAGTTAAGAGATAGGTCCAGGACTTAATGGACAAAGAATTGATTCGGGAGAGCTTGAGTCCATGCGTTGTTCCGATAGTGCTCTGCCCAAAGAATTATTGAGGTTGGAGAATGTGTATAGACTCAAGGGACATCAATAATATTACCATCAGATACATATTTCCATTGCCAAGGATGGATGACTTAATGGATTGCTTAAATGAACCAAATCTTTTTTCAAAGATTGATTTGAAAAGAGGGTATCATCAAATTTGGATGAGAGAAAGTGATGAATGGAAGACAACATTCAAGACGAATGAGGGGATGTATGAATGTATTGTCATGCCATTTGGCTTAATGCATGTGCCTAGTACTTTCATGAGGTTGATGAACGAAGTCCTGAAGGATTTCATAGGGAAATTCGTCATTGTATATCTTGATGATATATTAATTTTCAGCAAGATAGAAGCAAAACACTTAAAGCATCTAGTTGCAGTAATGAGGAGAATACAACAGCAGAAATTGTTGATTAATATGAAGAAATCGTTATTTATGGGGACATAACTCATTTATTTGGGTTTTTTTATATTTGCAAATGAGTTGAAGATGGATCTGGAAAAGATAAAAGCGATTAAGGATTGGCCATCGCCGAAGAGTGTATTTGAAGTACGAAGCTTCCATGGTTTAGCTAGCTTCTACAGGAAATTTATTTGAAACTTCAATGGAATTAGCGCACCAATGATGGATACGGTGAAGAAAAGACATAAATATTTTCACTGGATGGAGGAAGCAGAAAAGAGATTCAAACTACTAAAGAAGAAGATCATTGAGCAACCAATTCTGGTTTTGCCAAATTTCAGCAAGACATTCCAAGTCAGGTGTGATGCGAGTGGATTTGCAATTGGAGTGGTCTTGAGCCAAGACAACAGGCTGATCATGTACTTCAGTGAAAAACTGAATGAAGCGAAGATTAAGTACTCCACCTACGATAAATAATTCTATGCAGTCATATAAGCACTGAAGAAATGGAGACACTATTTGTTTCCCAAAGAGTTTGTTTTGTACAATGATAATCACGCTTTACAATTCATGACTTGACAGGAGAAGTTGAACCAAAAACATGCTAAATGGGTTGAATACATGTAGAATTTTACTTTTGTGATTAAGCATATTTCTGGAACTGCTAACAAAGTTGTTGATGCTTTGAGCAGGAAATGTTTGCTTATGCAGGAATTCAGAGTCAAGACTTTGGGTTTTGATAACTTTAAGAAAATGTATAGGGATGATACAGACTTCAAGGAGGCATATAAGGCATCTGAGAATCCAATTCTCAGAGATAGAATCCAATGGACTGAATACATGATCCAGGATGGATTATTGTTCAAGGGAAATCAACTATGTATTCAAAAATGTGTTGGCATGTTTTTCAGGCAACGTATGCTTATCATTGATGGCAAGTACAGTAGTGATGATGGTTTGAGTACAGGTATAATATGCCAGGTGGGGACTAGAAGTATTTTGGGGAGACACCACAAAGAAATCTCTTAAAGACCAGAAGAGATAGTGCAGAGGTGCACGCAAAGTGCAAGAGTGTGCTTGTTCATTCGATGGAAAACATGCAGGCAAGGAAGATCAACAACAATGATGGCATGGAAAGATCAGAAGTGTAAAATCCATTTCAAAGTTTTGGATACCAAGAGTTGGAGGAGTCAAGACTCGAGACTCTTCATCATAGGAGTCTCGAAGTTGCGAAATGCGAAACGCCGAAATCTCGAAATAGGAACATCAACAAAGACTCCATTTCGGAGTTTCGTAGACCAGTAAATCAAAGGTTTCGAATACCGGGAGTTGGAGGAGTCAAGAGTCGAGACTCTTCATCACAGGAGTCCCGAAGTTGCAAAATGTGAAACGCCGAAATCCTGAAACAGGCACATCAACAAAGACTCCATTTCGGAGTTTCGTAGATCAGGAAATCAAAGGTTTCGGATACCGAAAGTTGGAGGAGTCAAGAGTCGAGGCTCTTCATCACAGGAGTCTAGAAGTTGCAAAATGCGAAACACTGAAATCCCGAAACAAGCACATCAACAAAGACTCAATCTTGGAGTTTCGCAGACCAGGAAATCAAAGATCAAAGGATCTTTAACTTTTGAAGTCGTGATATGTGAAATCGTGAAATAATTCTAGCGGTCGGATCGAGGATTGATCTGGACCATTGATTTGACACGACAAAGGCCCGTGAAGTTTCAAAATCACGATAAGATCTGGACTGTTGGTTCCATAGGACACGTGGAGAAAGATCATCATTTCGCTGACTGGAAAGTCAAAGGAATGGGGTTCGCTAACCTCTCGAACTCGTGATATGCGAAATCATGAAATGCCGAAATGTGAAATTGCGACATGGAGTTTCAGGGATCGCGACATGGAGCATCAAGATATCTCATCACAAGAATTGACAAAATCATGAAATGTCAAAATGAGAAATTGCGACATGGAGTTTCGGAGATTGCGACTTGGAGAGTCGAGATGCCTCGCAACAGGAATTTGCGACATGCGAAATGTCGAAATGTGAAGTTGTGACATGGAGTTTCAGAGATCACGACTTGGATAGTCGAGATGCCTCACAACAGGAATTTGCGACATGTGAAATCCCGAAATGCGAAAACACCTTTTGGTGTAGGTTGTGGTCACCGCCTAAGGCCACATGTGAAAGGAAAGGTGAAAGGTTCCAAAGGTATAAGGCTCAAGAGGTTCACAGTGTAACTGTGAGAAACCACTGATTGTTTCTGCACAGAAAAATCAAAGAGGCCTCAGTGTGATTGCCAGAGGAACTGAAGAGTCTCAAGGCATATGCTAGTGGAATGAAGACTGTTGATAGAGGTGATTGACAGATGGAAGAGAGTTGAAGCCTATAACTGCAATAGAGATGATTAGCTCGACTATGATAGAAAAGATGAAGAGTCTCGACTGCTAGACAGGCTAAGGAAGCTTATCATAACACCCAATGATGATGAACGCATGGGCATAACCACTAGAAAAGATGAGGAATTGCCATGATGATTAGCAAGAGGACTTGACACAAGGAGAGCATGCAGAACATAGAGAGTGTGTTGATGCTCAAGTGAGTGAAGCAGTGGAAATGTGGAGTAGCAGTGAAAGTCCCGATGTGAAAAACAATGGCGGGGTGTAGAGCATGTAGAAGGCTTGCGCATAGAGGATGCAAAAGGTGCACAGAGACTATAAGAATACATAACAAAGAAGAGATGGAGGCTGTTATTGAGAGTGATTCAGGTGTGTAGAAGGAGTCAGTGTGCAACAACTGAAATACATAGAAGAGGAATGGTGCATTGAATGAACATGGAACACAAAGCATAAAAGGTAGAAGAACAGAAAGTGCAAGGCATGTGTGCAGGAAGACAATGAGGATGACAGAGAAGGTCAGTGTAGAAAAACAATGATGAGACTGGTAATACATTGATGAACATTATATCATTGTAATAAGTTTCAGTAGCTTAGATTCATATTTCAGGGTGGTTGGGAGGTGTTAGGGAGGATTGTTGTCCTCAGAGGTTCAAGTGGGTTCTTGAACACAGGGAGTTGTAGCTTCCATCTAGTTGCATCCAGAGAAACCAGTGTGGCAGGGTGGTGCAAGGGAGAACTGTTGTTCTCTATTTTACAGGTTGGTGCCTGTGTGACTGGAAGTTAGTGCTTCCATCCAGTTGGTGTTGGAAAACTTAGGGAGTTGTTGTTTCCTTCTAGTGGGTGCTAAAGAAACTAGGGAGTTGGTGCTTCCTTCTAGTGGGTGCTAGAGAAACACATGGAGTTGGTGCTTCCTTCTAGTTGGTGCTAGAGAAAACAGAGAGTTGGTGCTCTCAGCAAGTTGCAGCTTGAAAAATAGAGGTTGTGGCCTCATAATGAGTTGGAGCTCATATGTATGATAATGTACAGAATGTAAAGATTACTTATCATACCAAAAATAAGAGGTGTTTACCCTTTATGGGTTTCCTCAGAAAATATCTGTCTCTGTATATTTCATATGTGTGACTGATGTCGAATATTCTATCGCTTACCTCCCTGCATTATTGTGATTTTCATTAAGTGCTCTGCAAAGAGTTTAAAATAGGCATAATTGTTTAAGCACGGTAACAATTGATTCACCCCCCCCCCTCTCAGTTGTCCAACAAAATTCTCCATGAGGGAGAATTTACTGAAGGAAAAACAAAATGGAGGATTGGCCGGACACTTCTGTCATGATAAAACGTTCTCAAAGTTAAATAGCTCATATTATTGGCTAGGGATCAGAATAGATTTTAATAAATTTGTGCACAGGTGCAGAATTTGTTAGCACATGAAAGGGAAAAGGCAGAACACAGGGTTATACAAACCATTACCCATACCTGAAAGGTCGTGGGACGCAGTGAGCATGGATTTCATATTGGGACTACCAAGGACACAAAGAGGATGTGATTAGATCTTTGTGGTAGTTGACATATTTTCAAAGATGGCACATTTCATACCATGCCAGAAACCAGCAAAGCAACTAATATTGCGAACCTATCTTTCAAGGAATTCATCAAACTTCATGGCTTGCCAAAGAGTATCGTTTTTTATCGAGATACCAAGTTCGTAGGACATTTTTGCAGGACATTATGGAAGAAGATGGGGATAAGTTTGTCTTTTAGAAGTCGTGAACAGGAGCTTGGGAGATTTTTTAAGAAGCTTGGTGACTGAACACCACAGTCAATGGGATCACATTCTGCCATAGGCAGAATTCGCTTACAATGATTCACTCAATAGAAGCACAGGGTAGAGTCCATTCCAGATTGTATATGGAATGAAGCCAAGGGGATTTTCTGAACTGAAATATGCAGAACAAGCCGAATTCAGGAGTGCTATTGCAGAGGACTTTGCACAAGGAATGAAGAATCTTCACAGCCGAATTAAGGAGCGATTGTAGAGTTCAAGTCAAGAATAGAAGCAGAGAGCAGATCAACATAGGCGGGAACTTCAATTTGAAGTTGGTGATCTGATTCTTGCACATATGAGGAAGGAGAGGTTCCCAAGGGGAACATATAACAAACTGAAGATGAAAAAGATTGTACCATGCAAAGTCATAAGGAAATTTGGGGCAAACGCATATGAGATTGAATTACCCGATAGCGTTGGAATCTTACCGATATTCAATGTTGTGGATTTGTACCCTTACAGAGCTGAAGAAGCAGCAGCAGAGGAGGAACATAAAGAGGTTCAATGGACTAAAAAAATGCCTATAGCTGAAAAGCCACAGATGGGAAGCATAACTGACAAGAGGATTAATAGAAAGACCAGGAGAAAAGAGTATTATGAATACTTGGTCAAGTGGAAGGGACATCCAGTTGAAGATGCAAGTTGGGAGGATGAAGCAAAAATTCAAAAGCATGGGTAGACTATGCAAGAGCTCATGAACAAGAGTTCATGAAAATTTTCAAGTGAGGGAGTATGATGCAGGAGCATCGTACAAAGCCAAAGCACACACCTAGCCAAAGGAACAGTTGGACGCGCAGATGAAAAAAAGGGCACGTTTTTTATGAAAACGTTTTGAATTTTGAAATATGAAGCATTAATGTAATAGATAAGAGAAGCGTACTTACATTTATGTCTTGGAGATATGAATAGATCTGGAGAAATTACTCTCATCTATCGGATGTAATAGGCATTTAAGTCTGTTTAATGAAAGTAGGTAGATTTGGTTTTACTAGATTAGACAGTTTAGAAGTGTAGGAGGGAAAATAGATATAGACACCCTCACCCTTGTATCATTAGCGGTAACATTATTATCATTTAGAATTAATAAGCTATAGAGTTGTAGTAGAGAGCTGTAGAGAAGAACCCATGTACAAAAACACTTGAGTTAATATGTGAAGCTTTGACTCAATTTTCATGGTGTTATGATGCTTATTGTTTACATTAGTTGAATGGTATGCTTACAGTGCTTTGTTTCTCTATTACGCATTTGTTTCAATGTTGTGTTGTGTGCATGATTTCATGTTGAATGTATGAAGCCTGAGAGAGAAGAATAATGAGTTTCAATTGTTTCTCTTCCTGATAGTTCCTACAAGGAGTGCAGTGAACGTCCGCAAGGTGTGCGTTGATGAGGGTCTGAGTTTTATCTCAGAAAGATCAGGAGATATATCGTTGTTCTCATACCTACAGAAGTGCAGGAGAAGAAGAGAGTCATGCAAGGTGTGCGCAAGCTAGTTGAGGCCTTAGAATTTATCAACTAAAGTGAAGGTTGAAGGACTACTGTTGTAAAAAGTGCACAGGGTCTAAGACTCAAATAATCAGAGGCTATTTGAAATTTTTCCATAATGAGTGTGAACAGGGATCTTTTTGGAGACTTGATTTTGCAAGTGAAAGCTCAGGAGGGATAACACCTTTGAAGTGTTCAAAGGGAGAGAGAGATCGAAACCGTCGCATAGAAATTAATTTTAGGAGGGAGAACACTCAGTCGTTGGGCAGAAGCCATTGAGGAGTGAATCGGGCAGTTAGAATTCTCCGTGGAGATCTCACAAAATCGTGAGGACCGTAGGATCCAGTGGAGCTCTGAGGTGGTTAGGAGTTGGATGAACTCACCACCCTAATATCAAGAATCAACATGAACCATTGATCATGGTTCAATATGAGTCGTTGATCTCATTTCAACACATGTCATTGGATCATTTCGTGAACTCGAGGTTCGTGAGTTTGGAGGGAAGACCAAATTCTTGGTTTTGCAAAGTCTAGATTCACGAGGAGTAGGGAAGGAGATCTAGATCGTTGGATCTAAGCCACGGGATAACTGTTGGATAAGAACCTTCGTGTGGTATCGTGTATCATGGGTTCGGGGTTGAAAGGATTTATTTTCGATTGCAGAAGTCACGAAGTGCTGAGTGCCAAGGGCTCATGCGAACATGTGTCACATCTGTTAGTTGGGAACCGTGTGGTTAACAGGTGGCACAAACATAGAGCGCACATAAAAGGTGGAAGTAGGTGAAAGGTGTTGTACACGCATCACCTTGGAAGGGGTCAACCCATCGCTGGCTTATCGTGCTCAACACTCCAACTCGCGAAGTCATCAGTTGCAAGTAGTGCTAACACTTAGCCCTAGAAGGTGGTTATGTGTGGAAGGTGCTAACAAGGAGGAGCCATACCTGTATCACATCTCGAAAATCGACGTTTGGAGAAAGAGGATTCGAGGGTCTTCGACTCATGAACTCACGAGTTGCGAAAGACACTTGTGCTAAGGCCCGATTGTGGTCTCATGGAGATGTAAGGTGCATGCCTGGTGTTTGGTTGCGTAGGACGGGTTTTCAGGAAGGACCTGTGGATCGGATTGATGAGGTTCCAATAGGGATCCGAGGGAGCCACTTCGGCTTGAGGAGATTTTAGAACGATCATGTGCGGATATCGGTCAGAGAATCGGGGGTCTTCATCAGTTATTATGAGGAGAATTGAACGGTGGTAGAATCTTTGTTTTGATTTCTGGACTAAATACAATTGTTTCATTTAAATCAACTAAAAATCTAGGCCTTTCTATACTAGAAGTAGTGATATTTAACATTAGATTATCACCTGAAACATTGTTTTTTAGTAGCATACAAAATTTTAGTACATGCTTAAAAACATTTTCATTTAATTCCCAGATGCAATCACAAAAGTTTAGATCTAACCCTTTATATATGACACTATACCAAGTATCATGAGTATCCATATTTTGGCTATGAACTCAATATTCATTGTTACTTTTTGGATTAACAACACAATCTTCATCATGGATTTGGTTTTCTCTACACTTTGATGCATTAAATTGTTCTAGGGATTTTCTAGGTCGTATAACAACAACTTATTTTAAACATTGCATATGAATGTAATACAATTCAAAAATTTTAAATAGTACATGAAATAACAAGTCAACCTGTCTATGATTTTCATTCTTTTTCTCATTTAAGTACCTTTTTTTATGTACCTGTTGAGATATAAAGATGTCCTAAAATATAACCTCTATGCATCATCCAAAGGTAGGTGCTAGCACAATTGTTTTACTTGTCACCTACATAGGTTCTTACCTTCCGTTTTCAATACCCGTCCTCCAGATATGCAACCCCTGCAAAGGGACAACAATCTTAACAAAATGAACGACAATTGTTCCGTTCAAATGAAAAGCACTACCTGCAAAAGGAACAACAATCATGACAATGGAACGACGATCATTATATTGGGATGAACTAATGTGGTGTTAATTGAGTTGTAGTACTTTCCCAACTATTTAATTTGTGAATCTGAGGATCGTAAACTTATGAAGCACACGTAAAGTATATGCAAGATTGAAGCGGGACTAATCTAATCTAATGTTTAAGCTACGACTGAAATTGAATCATTAATCTAATGCAGGAAATTGAAACTCACGACTTGGAATTAAATTAATCTAGTTGCGTAAATGAAATTAATCTATAAATGGAGAACTACATGAAGGAAAAGAAAATACAACATGTGAAGAGTTGAATGGCACAACATCATATGAGAGCTCTCACCAATGAAGCAGTCTTATATTACAATAATCAAATCAATCTTCATAAAAGAATAATGAAAGCATGAAAACCAAAACCATGAATCAAAGCTAAGAATCCCTTTCTTTCAAATCCAAATGACTACCATTAATGCCTACTCTAATTCTCTACTTGATTACTACTCTAATTAAATCCTCATGAAGAGAGAGCAATCTCTTTTATACATGAGAGCCTTGAAGATAAGATAACCATCTCATTATTACAGATCCATGTTTCTCTCAACCTATTTCCCATTATTACAAAACATAATCCCTTCAAATACTCACACATATCTCTCATATATCTTGGATAAGATATTCCAACCAAATCTCCATGATATTCTCCTTGAATTATCTCCTAAAATCTTGAAAAGGTGGAGGCAGTATTCAAGAAGTCCTTTTGAATTAATCCTTGACATATTCCTACACATTACAAATCTCACACATTTTTGAGATATATATGAAAACATGTCAATTTTCTAACATTTAATCACAAATTCCCTATTAATACTAAAATGAATAAAGTGGAGAACAATAAGGTGAAACCCAAGTATATTTATGGAAATGATATCATGAAAGGTTAATGGGGTGATGAAATGTGAAGAATGATGAAGGGAAAGGTGGATGAAAATGGGAGATTTCTGAGCCCCAACATACCCCCCAACTTAACTTGTTGCATGTCCTCATGCAAC
>JASDQU010374590.1:20371-36199 GCA_032191745.1 Picea mariana
TTCTGCATGAGAACATATTTATAACTATTGAGTGAGTGTTGTGCATGCACTCATTCAAACAATAGTATAATCTCCAATTATATGCCTTTGCAATTTTATATGGAAGTTGGACTTGTATGTTGTGGTTGAGTGTTGGTTTTGGAAATACCAATTGAATGAGGATACCCTTCCATGTACAAACAAAGTGCTAAGTTTGTACGTTCAATGATTCAATAGACTTGGAGTTGTTCCCTTTGTTGGGCATTGGTCTCGCCACCATAAGAAAAGCAACCAAGCGTTGAACCAAGTCTAGAAACATAGCTCATTCATGTTTGATGGAGAGTAGCCCAAAGAGAACCACGATTACAACCAAACTTAAAATTGCATCGAGAATAGACAACATTGCTTATATTCCATAGAGATTTGTGTTGGTGAAATGAGTGGACTATAAATCCCTCATTTACATATCATATTGGTATAAGAGCAATTGAATTTGTGGCCTTGAAGGACCTATAGAACTTTGAGGAGAAACGGGAGTGGGAAACAAGCCATTACTCCATTATGCTTGTAAAAGCTTGAAACTTATCCAAAGGGGTGTTTTCACCACCCAAAACTGCACCAACACTTGGGGGACCAAGCAAAGAAATTGACAAGCACAAACAAGGACTATTCTAAAAATGGGAGAAGAAGACTTGAAACATATCATCATCTAGAGTAGAAAGTCCCCAAATGACTTCAATATGGAGAGAAAACATAGATAGAGAAACAACAACATCAAAGGGTTGTACCAAAGATCAAAGAGTTAGCCACTAGTTTCCCTTGGTTACGAAGACAATTTTGAAGGAGTTGTAAACTATCTGAAGAACTACAGAAGAAGAGTAAGGACACTCAAGAATGAGTGTATCCCTTTTCATTGTATTCCTCATATATTTCAAAGTTCCAAGAAGCCATTATAGAGTATGTTAGAAAAGATATAGCATGCCACATCTTCAAGTTGAAGCTCTTGGGGATTAAAAACTTGTGAATGGGGAGGAGTGATGTGAAATAGATCCGAAATGTTTCTTCATCCAAACTTTGCAAATTAAAATTAGGCAAGGTTTGAAATCAACAAACAACTTAAAGACAAAATGCCAAAAGGCCTCAAGAATGTGAAAAAATCACCTTGATGGTTGGTCTTCCAAGGCAGCTCCATAAGAGAGGATTCCTTATTTTATGAAGTGAGGAGCCAACCCAAGGGAGAATTGAAACTTGGGAAGAAGAAGGGAAGCAACTAAGGCGCAGATATCGAAGAGACAATCTACTTGAAGATTAAAGGATAAAGAAGCCAATGAGCCTATCCATGCATGAGCAGAACATTGTCCATGAGCCAAAGCCATTTGCAAAAAGTTCTTAGTGAGTAAGAATGCATAAGAATCTCATTTGAGGGTGCCTAGGTCACCCTTTTATAATAATATCCTAAGCAATAACCAAATCCAAGAAAAGATCTCTATCTTATGGTGATAATTCATTGTTGTGTGCTTGAATTTTTGTTTTTTGCTTCAATTCAGGAAAAATGTATGTATTTCCTTTAAAACATACAAAAATAAATTTATTCATTAGATGGATTGCTTGTCGAATTAATTCAATTAACTATTGTTGAATGGTGTGCATAACAAGCTAGAACCAAGCCTGAGCACATTTCTAATTCCTACAACACTTATTCACCTATGGGAATGTTGGGTTAATGTGGTCATTGGATGGTAGTGATGTTTTTTAATTAAATCTTGATGGTTCACTTACAACCATTCAACCTCAACCATAACCTGAGTTATAATCGATTGATTGATTGTTTAATTAATTGGCAACATAACCATACCCCTTTCAAGTTGTGAATTCACCCAGAATAATTCATGTTTGTTTTTTTTGGGGTCAATTCCTTTGGTGATTGAGAGTTAGATTGACCACCTCTTTAATTGTTGGGCCTTTGAGTAGCATTGATATTCACATTAGTCACCCAAAGCATTGTATGAAATTGCATTCACCCACAACCATGTATTCCTAAAACCCTGTAATGTATTAAGTGATTCGGATTTATGAGCAGAACGAAATGAAACACGGATCTATAACATTAACACATATATAGAGAGAACAATAACAAATCTACAGTGGAACTTAACTTCTTTTAAATAAGAAATATGTTGAAATTGTAAAATGCAGAATGAAAACAATCTTGCTCAAATGGTGGTAGTTAATCTATGAGAAGAGATGTGGCAGCTATGTGGATTCGTCTGAGCACCTTACAATGAGGCCTTCGGGTATTTTTAGCATCAAGAAGTTAAAAGAAAACCCTAGACATTCAAAAACCTAACCCTAAGAGATGAAACGCCAAAAGTCATGTGGGCCCTAATGGGGTAAGTTGGTACCTCAACTTCCTGAGGTCGTAACTTTTGCATACAATCTTCGTTTTAGGCGCATGATAGCCCATTGGAGAGGTCTATCCAAGGAGTACACATTGTGTCATCACACTATGGATAAATCCTATAGTGTGGCTGTGGTAGGCCCAAAAAATGTTGTTTGGGATCTCAAAATGACCTTGGAAGTTTAGGACCTGAAAAGCTAGAAAACAATTGCCAAGATAAAAACTGTAACTGCCAAGATGAAAGTTGTATGCGAGTCAGCTGAAAGAGGTGGGTGGCCACGGATATCCACCTGGATCAATCCTCCCTCCTTAGGAATAAATGGTCTCCATTACATTGAGTTCCCCCATCAGATGAGGAAACTTCTGCTAAATTTGGCCCCAGGTGAACCACTTGCCTTGGTGTAGGAGTTGCCCCACTTTGACAACCCGATAAAGATAAAACTTTTTTTGGTGAGTTCCCCTGTGTGTCCATAATATGATCATTGGATGCTTGTTCCATGTAGTTAGGGATGAGATATGTCGATTTCAACTATTCTACTATCTATGAGGTGTCCAATAAGGGTGGAAAGTATGGCCAAAGGGGGTCAAATTTAAACACTCGGTCCAAGCCAAGGAAGGGGGGAATGTTGAGCTCAAAATCATTTTCACCCACAACCTTGGGGATGGTGTAAGGTCCATAGCGGAGTGGATGAAGCTTCTAATGGGGTCTTGTAATCCGTTCTTTCTACAAGTGCAACCAAACTTTATCTCCCACCTAAAAAATTATGTGGCACCTAGTGTTGATCATGGCGCTACTTGTACTTGGCATTGGAATTATGCAAAATATCCCGAACCTGTTGGTCGATGTGTTGGATTCGTTCAATGAACCGGGAGGATTTTTCGACTTTGGTTTGTGCATGGGATGATTCTACCTATGTGGAGACAAGGGGTAGTGCAACATCCATGGGACCCAATGGTTGAAATCCCAACCCCACTTGAAAGGGGTTGTGGTTGGTTGAGCTATGTATGGCTCTGTTGTAACTGTGTTGAACATAAGGAAGACTCTCATCCCAGGTGCGTGGATGATTGGAATTGTACATGCGCAAAATATGCATGATCATCGTGTTGACCACCTTAGGTTTTCCATCTATTTTGGGGTGGAAGGTCATGGATTTGGTGAGCTTGGTGTCCCCCTGTGACCAAAGGCTCGACCAGAATGTGTTGAGGAACTAGTTGTCCTGATTAGAGATGATGGTTTGTGGTGTCCCAAAATGTAACCACATTCGTTCAAAGAAGAGATTGGCAGTGGCCTCTGTTGTGATGCTCTTCTTGAAGGTGACCATAATCACCATCTTGGAAAATCGATCAACAACCACGAAAATACAGTCATTTCCCTACTTGGTTGAAGGAAGGACCGACATGTAGTCCATCGAGATGGATTCCCAGGGCCTGCAAGGAATAGGTAGAGGGTGTGCATTCCTTGTTTATAAATGGTCATTTTGACAATGGCTCAATCTATGCAGGACCTGATGATCCATATGGATTTCGGTGGCCTCCCACCTATTCCAACTGGCTCATTTTGGCAATTTTCTAGTTTGGCAGTTTTTTTCTAGTTTTCGGGTCCCCAACTTCCGGGGCCGTTTTGAGGCCCTAAACAACGTTTTTAGGGCTCATCGCGGTTAGACAGTTGACTTATTCTTAGACTTAAGACAACAAGTGTATTCCTCAGATAGACCTTTCCAACGGGCTATCATGCGCCTAAAACGGAGATCGTATGCAAAAGTTACAACCTCAGGAAGTTGATATACTAACTTACCCCAACAGGGTCCACATGACTTTTGGCGCTTCATCTCCTAGGGTTAGGGTTTTGGATGTCTAGGGTTTTGGAATTCCTTTTTATTTTAAAAAGGCTTGGAGAGCCTCATTATAACCATCTTCTTGCGAATGAGCGCAGTTGTCACATCTCTTCTCAGAGATAAGCCGCCACCATTATAGCAAGCTTGTTTTTCTTTGCATTTTACAGTTTCAACACATTTTATTATTGAATAGAAACCAATTTTACTATATATCTGTTATCCTTGTGTGTTTGTGTTAAAAATAATAATAATTTGTATTCATTTCATTCTTCTCATAAAATCCAGATCAGTGGTATCAGACCGGTCTGCTCCTTATCATTCTTAATGCATGTCCTCGACAAGGTTAGGGTACAAAGAATTGGGTCTCGAGCTTGTTTCTCTTGAGGAAAAAATATCTCACATGCCCAAGCGATCTCTCATGGTGGGAGAAAAGAAATACGACGGGACAAGAGATCCTTTCAAAATGTTGCTCGAGGAAGCCCTCACACAACATAGGAACAAAATGATGGATAGTTTTGCGTAAATCCTTCGGCAGCTACCAACAAGGATGCATCTTCCTTGAGCGGAGGAGAAGCCCTCTTCAAGGTACAAATCAACTTTAATATTCCCATATTTGAAGTCCAGATAGATGAAGATGTTGTAGACCAATGGTTGAATCTGCTAGAAGGGTATTTCTCTATCCATAACTTTTCAAACAGAGAAAAGATTATGTTTGCGCTCCTCAAAAATGTTCCCCATGTCAAAGATTGGTAGGAGACTATTGGCTCTCAACCAAGTTTTGAGAGAACATTGGTTGTGTTTGACCATTTTTGGGACTTCAACATGATGGTCAAAGATGGAGCGCCCAAATGGAGCTGAGATCACAACATCTCACTCGTTTTACGAGATTTTTGGGTTATTAGGGTTGATGTAACGGATATGGGATGTCGACCCATGGGTTTACTAATGTTTAGGCCCTTTATGTAATGTATAAATAAGTAGTTAGACGATGTAAGAAGTGGCATGTGGCTTTGTGCAAGAAAGATGAGTTACTTGTGTGATCGTCTTAGTGAAAAAGAATGTAAGTTGCTTTGTGCACAGACATTGTATGTAAGGCTCTGTGTTATTGAGGAGTTGGCTCTGTGCCTTGACCTGGTTTTGAGGAAGGTGGATCTAGTGCACCGTGTGTAGATCACCTGTCCAGTGCGAAACTGAGCTCTGTGGCTTAGTGCACAGGAGAAGCAGAATGTAGAAAGCTTGAATACTAATAAAGAAGAAGAAGAGTTGGTGGACATAGCCCCACACTGGGGTGAACCATGTATATCCTGTGTTGATGTGCTTTGTGAAATGTTGTTCATATTGTTTATGTACTTATCTGCTTAGTACACTAATATTGATGTATGATAGATAGATCTATGGATGCTTAGTGCTTATGTATG
Organism: Picea mariana; assembly: GCA_032191745.1. Classification (NCBI taxonomy): domain Eukaryota; kingdom Viridiplantae; phylum Streptophyta; class Pinopsida; order Pinales; family Pinaceae; genus Picea; species Picea mariana. The sequence continues at coordinate 26,002 of JASDQU010374590.1, forward strand.
ATGAATGCTAGATCTGAGTTGATGCTATGTGCTAAATCATTAGATGTGCTTAATATTGATTATTACTACATTGATCTGTAATAAGGGTTTAACTTGCGATGTGAATAAGGTTTAAGAACTAATGCATGTTATTGGCTAAGTGTTATGTTAAGTGTTGTAATCATAGATCTGTGTCCCAGCTTGGTTGTATTCCTGAGTCCTACAACCCCCCTTGCTTCTACCTCGGGTGAGACTTCATCTGCTTCACAGGTGTTGTCGAAAGGGTCGATAGTTAGGGTTTTGTTCAGGGATGATTTTAATGATGGAAATTTATTTTAAAATGTAGAAACCTTGGCGAATATTACTAATCCTTCATATGTGAACTATAAATGTTTGGCGATATTTTTTTAAAAATATTCAAATTTCTAAGTATTTTATATAGTTTTTATAAAATTTTGGTGATTTTTAAGGTAAAATAATTTTATCCTATAGAATTTGGACGAATCATTTTTAAAATAGTGAATCGTGTTTTTGGAAAAACCATGGAAAATTAGCCCATGAGAAAAATTTAGCCCCTAAAATCATCTATGGTTTTGTTGGTGAGTTGTTGAAGCATTGAACCCTCGGTCTACCCATGTGCCAACAAATGGTTCCATTGTCGGGACCTAAAACTGTGATTGCTGGGAACTGAAGAAAAGAGAAATCTTTGTGTGTAGATCTATTATTGCAGTGCGCAGTATTCTACTTGACTTGTGAAGCTCTATGCTAAGAAAGAAACCTGACCTGAAGAAGAGAAGTAATATATTAAAGCTCTGTGCTCTAGTAAGGTAAGATAAGTGGAATTTTTTTTTTTCGAAAGTATGAATCTAGGTATGTTTGATAGATTTTGTCCTAGTCTGAAAACTAGGGCACAGATAGAAGAAAGAGTTGATCTAAATAAATTTTATAAAGATAGTGAAAGATATGTTATTCCTATGCATAGAAAGAATTTTTGGACTAACAAGTGGATGCAAGAACCTAGAAAGCATTTTTGCAGATTGCAGGTCCATCACTGTGATCCCACTGTGTAGTATAGAAAAGGTTGGGGATCATTTAAAAGAAAGAGAGGATTGACACTGTGTTATAATTGTAGAAGACCGAGACATCTTGCTAAGGAATTCCCTGGTATAGGTCCTATTTGTATTTGTTGTAAATCTATTGGTCATGGGGTTAAGGATTTCCCTAGAATGATTGCTAAAGTTGAAAAGATGAACATGAGACAAGAAAACCATAAAGAAGGTCAAAAGGCTAAGGATATGTTAGAAAACCAGAAAGAATAAGAGACTATGTTATTACACTTAAAAGAAGAAATGGATGATCATAGAGACTTCAGTTTACCAGAGATCTTGAAATAAAAACAGTGCATAGAAAAAAGAATAGGAAACTTCGACATAGACTGTGTCTTGGATGAGGAAACATAGGTGAATATCATGCCAGAAAGCACTTGGGAAATTTTGGGAAATCCTACTATGGTTCCTTCATTGGGAAGGATAGGATTGTTTAAAGGAAATATGATAAACATATGTGGAAGAGTTACTAATGTGCCTATGATTTCCCATGGAACATCGATCGAAGAAGAATTTGAAATCATTAAGTTTGTTGAGAACAACACCCCTTTTTCACTTTTGTTAGGAAAGACCTGGATTGAGAAGGATCGTATCAGAAGGAAAGCAGAGGAAGAGGCTACATAATAGAAAAAACAATAATTAAGGGACTTCATAGCTAGAAAAATAGAGTGACTAATACAAGAGGATAAGTCGAAGCAACAGAGGGCAAGGGAAGTAGTTGTTGAAGTTGAAAGAACACAAGAAGGCTTAAAGAACCTTTCCATGTAGGAAAGAAGTGCATCCACATTAGGAATAGTAAGAGAAGAGGTATTACATTTGAAACCTCTGAAAGAACATCAGCAGTGCAATGTTACTATGCTAGAAGAAAGTAAGAATAAGAATGGAAAGAGGAATCTAGAGACTCAGATCATAGGAAAGAAGGAAAGAAAGCTTAGTAAGAAGAAAACAAAACCAGAAAAACTACAAGAAGTTCTGGAGGAGAATTCGCAGAAGGCAGGCTTGCAGAACTTGAACCTCGCCAGAATAGCAGAACCACGTAGAATGGGACTTCGCCATGATGAATCTATATGGCCATTGGAGGCGTCTCAAACGTTATAATGATGCTCCATAACAACTAGAAACAAAGTTATTGACGGAAATATCGTCATTGGACCATTAAGACCGTGCCATAACGGGTGGATTCAGATTGATCGAATGAGCATGGAAGAAGACCTGAGCCAATAAGCCTAAGTCACAGAATGTGCTCACAGTCGATGATATCGATGTCATCATCATAATTGTAGAGGACACTTCAGAAGACATATTGCAGAGACATGGAGCAAAGCAGGAGTCGATGTATGACAAAATAGAGAAGGAGCTCAAAGACATCCAACAAGCTATTCATTCGAGTCACGCAGTGTCCACTGCACCATCATCAGCAGAAAGTGTAGAATTGGGGGATGAGCCCACCCAATTACAAAGGCTATCAGATGCAACCGAGGCTCGACTTCATTAAGTCCAAGAAGAAAAGGAGCAGGCCACAAAGGCCTTGAAGAAAGAAAAGGAGGAGGCCTTAGAGAAACTTCAAGTTGTGCAGCAAGAGAAAGATGACGTTAGGGAGAAGTTTGAATAGGACAAAGAGAAGATGCAGAAATAAAAATATCGGGTGCTTGCAGAGAAGACCGAGGTCAGAGAGGTAGTAACGAGAGCACTTCGCTCTATGTCAAGCTTGGCACAGGAGAAACCAAAGTCCACTGAGATTCAAGTGGGGAAGCTCATTGAATCCATTCAACAACTTCAAACAAGAGTAATGGAGCTAGAAATCCAAGCAGTGTCGAGCTCTCCGCAAGAAGTGCCCGATCAGAGGGATGAAGTTGCCAGGACCACAGTAGAAAGAATCAAGGCATTGGCCTCAGAGTGTAAACAATTAAGTAATCAAAGTGCGCAGACCTATGAGCACCTTGTAGAAGATCCGGAGCTGAGGAAAATGGAGGCACAGCTCTAGGAGGTGGAGCAACAAACATCCACTATACAAGCACAATTGAAGTTGCTTACTGCTACCAAGAATATGAATAGGTCATAGGAGCAACACATAGTCCAGCAACAGGTTACTGCAATCCAGAGCAAGGTTATGGAAGTGACACAGAGACTCCAGCCATTGCAGGACGAAGCTTGCATTATTTTTGAAGAAGTTGAAGGACAAGTCTCACAGCTAGACCAACTAGTTACAACAGTGGAAAAATGCCTAGAAGGGCATTTTACTAAGAAATTCATTCAGGAGTTCACCGAGCAGAAGGCTCTAGTGAAGCAGCAAGTCGAGGCCACTCGAGCTAAGCTTGAGGCCTTTGAAGAAGCCCTTCCCAGATCTGAGTGACTCGGGACGAGTCATAGGTGAGTGTTGGGGGTTTGTTGGCCCTCAACCAAGTTTTGAGAGAACATTGGTCGTGTTTGACCATTTTTGGGACTTTGACGGGCTGGTCGAAGATGGAGCACCGAGGTGGAGCTGAGATCGCGGGATCTCACTCGTTTTCTGGGATTTTTGGGTTATTAGGGTTTATGTAACGGATATGGGATGTTAGCCCATGGGTTTACCCATGTTTAGGGACTTTTTGTAATGTATAAATAAGTAGCTAGGCGATGTAAGAAGCGACATGTGGCTTTGTGCAAGAAAGATGAGTTACTTGTGTGATCGGCTTAGTGCAAGAGAATGTAAGTTTCTTTGTGAACATACATTATATGTAAGGCTCTTCTATTAAAGAGTTGGCTCTATGCCTTGACCTGGTTTTTAGGAAGGTGGATCTAGTGCATCGTATGTAGATCACATGTCCAGTGCAAAGCTGAGCTTTGTAGCTTAGTGAACAGGAGAAGAAGAATGTAGAAAGCTTGAAGACTAATAAAGAAGAAGAAGAGTTGAGTTGGTGGACGTAGTCCCACACTGGGGTGAACCACGTATATCTAGTGTTGATGTGCTTTGTGCAATTTTATTCATATTGTTTATGTATTTATCTGCTTAGTGCACTAATCTTGATGTATGATATAAAGATATATGGATGCTTAGTGCTTATGTATGATGAATGCTAGATCTGAGTTGATGCTATGTGCTAAATGATTAGATGTGCTTAATCTTGATTGTTATTGCGTTGATCTGTAATGAGGGTTTAACATGTGATCTGTGTTAAGTGATGTAATCTGAGATCTGTGTCCCAGCTTGGTTTTATATTCCTGATTCCTGCAACCCCCTGCCTCTACCTCAGGTGAGACTTCATCTGCTTTGCAGGTGTTGCTGAAAGGGTCAGTAGTGAGGGTTTTGTTGGTGCGTTGTTGAAGCATTGAACCCTGCGCCAACAGAGAATTTATGTGAGCAAAAGGAAAAACACCAACCCTCATTATTTATAGTCATGGTCACCTGGGAGTCCTTCAGGGATGCTATCAAGGAATAATACTACAGTGTCGAAAGTTATGATGTCCTGTATACAAAATGGACCACACTGCGGTAGGAAAGAGACCAAGCAGTACCAGAGTTCACAAATATCTTCCATACCTTGAGCACCAAGTTGGGTATCAAATATTTTGAGTGACATCTGATTCTCAAGTATCATTGTGGTCTGCATAGATACATCCAATCCGAAATGGAGTTTTTGGACATCTTGTCCTTGGGTGTGGTCTATCGATATGTCATCAAAATCGAGAAAAAGATTAAACAAAAGATGTGATAATTTGGGCCTGGGAACCTCTCCCATCAGAATGAAGTAAAGGGAAGCCCCAACCCACATAACAAAGCACAGATAAAAGACGAACAACCTCTGGAAAACTAGTCTAGGCGGCAAGCATAGAAGGACATCGGAAAGACAAAGAAAGATATCGGGAAGTGGTGCAACTTCCATAAGAGCCCCTGGCATAACACTGTTGATTGTCACTCAAAGCAATTGTTGGTGGCTGAGGTGAAATCCTATGAATCATATGTGGGTTCCAACTCTGAATTAGAACTAGAAAGGGGGAGACGGATCATTAACATGGAACCTAGTGCCATTGTTTGTACCACCAAGGTCCAACCCAGTGAACCAGATGATCCAAAAGAAGGTGAACACCTCTTTCATTCACAGATGTGGGTAAAAGGCACCCTGCTACACTTTATCATTGATAGTGGTATCTAGAAGAAACTCATCTTAGAAGAGGTCTTCAAGTGTCTAGCCCTGACAACAACGTTGCACCTGTAGCCCTACACCATTGGATGGCTTCACTAAGGGAGCGATGTCCACGTCAGCCAACAATGTCGCATGTCATATGGCATCAAGCCCTTCAAATATGAGGTATTGTGTGATGTTTCTCCTCTCGAAGTTTGTAATCTTCTTTTGGGCCAACCTTATTTATGGAATATCATTTTGTATATGAGTCTAGGCCTCATAGTATTATCATTAATTTGAATAGGAAATTGTACAGGATACCCGAGGCAGTCCCACCTAGTGATATTTCCTCGATCTCTGCTAATCAATGCAAAAAGGTCATCTCTTAGACCGAGAATTTTGTCTTCTTCGTGATTCACTCTCAGAGCGAGCGAAATATTGAAACCACATCCACAGCCTCCACAACTAACCTCTCCACATAGAATAAACAAGTGGACAAGGTCATGGAAGAATACAAAGATATATTCTCCTCACCTATCAAGGTACCTTTTCACTGTCAGGTCAAGCATCCCATCAATCTGACCCCCATCGCACCACTTCTCAATGGGTCAGTCTACCGTCACTCTCTATTAAAGAATGAGGAGATCAAGCGATAGATACAAGAACTTCTCCACAAGGGGAAAATCCATCCCATCTCATCACCTTGTGGGAGCCCAATCATGTTGGTGCAGAAGAAAGACAATAACTAGCAACTCTGCATTGATTATTGGGCCCTAAATAAAATCACAGTTAGGAATCGGTACCCGATTCCCTGAATAGACGATATCCTTGTTCAACTCAAGGGGGGAAAATACTTCAATAAGATTGATCTGAATTTTGGCTACCACTAGGTCCCCATATAACAAGCAGATGTATGGAAGACCACCTTCAAGTCAAAATAAGGTCTTTTTGAATGGTTTTCCATGCCATTTAGTTTGACAAATTCTTCAGCAACTTTCATGAGGATGATGGAAGATATCCCGCGACCTTTCACCAATACTTTTGTAGTGGTGTATATGGATGGCATCCTCATCAACAACAAGACTTGGTCGGAACACTTGCAACATATTCAACAAGTTTTGCACACCCTGCGGCAACACAAGCTATATGCCAACTTGGAAAAATGCTCCTTCGGCATGGACAAGGTCCAATACCTAGGTTACATCATGGATCAACATGGTGTGCATGTGGATCCAACCAAGATCTAGGTCATATGTGATTGGCCACCCCCAACCACACTCACAGAGCTTCAGAGATTCTTAGGCCTTGCCAATTTCTATTGCAGGTTTGTGTTGGGATTCTCGCATATTGCATGGGCCCTCAGCCAAGTAAATAGAGGTGGTCGTAAGGAAATATTTGTGTGGGTCTTGTCCCAACAACAAGATTTCGATGATTTAAAGCAACTCTTTTTCTCAGCTATAGTAATTTCATTACCGGACCTGCAACAACCCTTTGAGATTGAGATAGATGTTGTGGACTATGTTGTGGGCGCATTTCTCACTCAGCAGGACCACCCCATGGCCTATTATAGTGATACACTATCATATGTTGTCTATAAGTACCCTACATATGACAAAGAAATGTAATCCATTGTGCAAGCTTGCTGCCAGTGGAGACATTACATTCTTGGGAAGGAGACATTCATCCACACAGATCATAAGCCACCGCAGTTCATGCAGACACAAGGAAAATTGCAGAATGACCACCATCAAAAGTGGTCCACATACTTGTAGCAGTTCCACCTCAACATCAAGTATAAAATAGTAAACACCAATCGAGTTGTCGATTTCCTCAGTTGAACTCTAGTCATGACACTCATGATGGTGTTATACTCTTGCAGCTACGAGACCTCAAGATGGCCCCACCTCTATGAGATAGAGCCTGACTTCACCACCACATACCAAATGTTGGGCACAAACTCATTTGTTTCTAATTTCCATATTTAGGATGGGCTATTGTGTCATATAGGACATCTCTGCATTCCATCAAGCGAGCGAGTAAAGTTGATTTGGGAATCCCACTACAGTCGGGTGGTAGGACACTTTGGCGTCAAAAAGACAATGGAAATTTTGTAGAAACATTTCTACTAGCCAAAACTTCGATAGGATGTCAGCAAGTATATCAGGTCATGCATTGCCTATTCTATTACCAAATTGACCACTAATGTAATGACCCCCTCGACCAACCTGAGGCATCAGGTTGGGCCATGCTACTCTAGGGAACACTTCTGTTCCTGTACTGTGGAATATATAGTAGCATGCCCAGTAATCAACTAAGCAATGCCACCTAAATTTACTCTTTAGATTGCATGCAACTAAAACATATACATACAACACGCTCGCGGAAACTTTACATCTAAACATAAACAAACAATTACTTTCTATAACATACAAATTGTATATTAAAATAACAGTAATTACCAATATGCATCATTTACAGGAAATTACCCATAAGCACATAAGCAATCATAGTCACATATATGATAAAATCGTAACATGGGCATGTAAATAAAAAAACAACATATCCATATATCATACAATTGGTACTTATCTTAGAAAGATTGTCACCAATTGCTTACAGACCGTCCATGAACCTCCCAGCCATAGACTACATTGTTCATCACCCTCAATAGTGAATCACCCCCGAGCTAGGACTGAACTCCACCCAGGGTAAAGGGATTCTTATCCAGGTTAAGGTTCATGGACAGCAGGAAAGACTCTGTCTCAAGTGCTCACTCAACTAACAACCTACAGACTCTCATTCCCCACATGCCTGTCCCACCCAAGGAAGTGTGCCCCTTCTCTACTCAATAGTCCCTCGACTGCCCCACTTCCCTTCCAGGGCTTCAACAACAGGCTAGACTGAAAGTCTCAGAGCGTTGTAGCTGCAGTTTAGCACCTACATAAATCAATCCCCAGCAATTCTCTCACTCAGAGAACTTCTCACGGGCCTGAAAACCCACTTCTTCAATCCCGCTCCAAGCTAACCAGGTACACCAACCAAAAAGGATGGGGAAATAGGCTTCAGAAAGGAGAAATGGATTTCTCAAGGATAACAGAATGTATGAGTGAAATGGTCATGGAGTCATTGACTAGATAACTGAGTGTGTTTTGGATTCACTGTGAACTCTTTGTCAAAAATGATGGTCAGCCTGATGGTCCCCCTTTCCCCCATCCGTAAGGTATCTGTGAGAAAAACCCCCCTTGAGCTAAGTTTCCCCACGATATGAATGCATGTCTCCAACTTGACACTTGTCATATCGGAAGTTACTTTTGTCCACTTGTCCCCAACTTTAGAACTTAGGATAAACTAATTATCCATACTTTATGTTTTAGGAAATATTAATACAATATTCCCTTGAGTTTTGGCCCTCCCTTTCCCTAACTAGTGAAGTTCATTCCCCCATCTCTTTTATCATGGTCGATCTGCACGCAGTGATGTATTTTATATTAATCATGATTGATGTACAAAGTAGGCACTCTAGCCTTTAACATCTAGGCATTCTTGCCTAATTCCAAGACATAAGCATTATGCCTTATAACACTGGCTCACCAGCCTATAATGCATATTATATACACAAAGGTTCGTTGACCTTAATATTGCATGCACTTAGTTACTGCGCATTGTATCCTCTGTCTTTAAGGTTGTGCATGCCTTAGTTATTGGGCGCGGTATTCAGAAATGTGCACATTACATCCCTTTACTGCGCAGTATATGCATGCACCATGCCATGAAAGGTGTATTACAAAAATGATGTCTAAACAACTCACTAGCTTAAATATACTTGGATTATATTTGCATTTGGATTCAGCCGAGGGATATTACAATCCCCTCCCCTTATTTATGCACTATCCTCAGTGCATCATGTACCCATATACAATAAAATTCTCAAAATTCCTCAAAAAGATGTGGGTATTCTGCCCACATTGCATCCTCATGCTCCCAAGTAGCGTCTTCAGGTCCGTATCAAGTCCATTGGACCTTTACAAGCCCTATGGCTCGATTCCATAGTTGTTTGATTTTTCGATCCAGGATGTGCACCGGATGCACTTGGAAAGCACCTTCTTGCTCCACTTGAATAACATTTCAATCAATAACATGATTAGCATTGGGAATATGTTTCTTTAGCAATGATACATGGAAGACATTATGAACAGACATAGATGTAGGCAATGCAATCATAGAAGCAACTGGACCAATCCTCTCTAGGATTTCAATTGGTCCACAAAACCTGGCTACTAACTTGGCACAAATTCCCAGCTTCAGGGAGCTGCTGTTAGCTTTCACTCTCATGAAAACATGATCACCCACTATTACACATCAAATCTAATCAGCTGGATAAGTGTCGCATGTCCCTCTCAATTTTCGTAAGTGTCGCACCTTCCTTACAACTTTCGCAAGTGTCGCAAGTTGGTCACAAGTGTCGCAAATAATGTTCAGACATACTGTCATGCCGATGACACTAAGGAGACACTTATAACATCTCATATAACTGATTTGAAAGAGGAGAACTGGTTTACTGAAGTCAAATAACTCTTGACACCTGAAGGAAGTCCTGAAACAAAGGTTTTGAGGAGGAGCGCTCCCCTATTTCAGCCCTAGAAGCGCTGGCGCTCCCCTACAAGGCTTCAGGGAGCATTATAACGCTCCCTAGCCCCCTTTGAAGGAACGCTGATCATCTTGAAGGCATTGGCTCTCCCCTAAATCTTACCAAGGAGCGCTACAACGCTCTGATGCCCCTTCTAAGGGAGCGCTGCCTAATCTGAGGCAGTAGTTGGCCCGTTGAGGAGAATAAGGGGAGGATCTTTCGAGATTAGGAGGAAGTTGTGCTCGAATTCTTGGTTTCATCAAGAGATCCCTGATCTAAGGAGAAAGTTCCCAACTTGTTCTAAAGATAACTCAAGAGGTTAAGCTCCTCTTAACCTATATAAACAGGCTCTATGATGGTGGAAAGGGGGAAGAACTAAAGAT
>JASDQU010374590.1:39178-64579 GCA_032191745.1 Picea mariana
ATTTTTTGGTCTCGTTGGACTACTGTACGAAAAAGGAACTGAGAGAGTTCTCTTTTAAGTGTTTTTCCAAACTCTATAATCCTGAAAAACCTTCGAGTTTTCTGTCTTTGGACTCGTTAAAGCACACATCGACAGACCCATATGGGATTGAACCCTTACTTCTTTCGGTTCGTTAAACAAAGGAAGAGGAACTTACCGAAGGTGAGTTATATCGAGCACATTTTATCCTCCTCAAGCTCATTAAACCAAAAAGAGGTACTCATCTATCTGGATGGGGAAAAAATTGAAAGGAGAAAGCCAAGTAGTCTCTTGTGAACATCATCTGACACTTCTTAGAGTCTCCCTTGAACACAACACTTTGTCATTTGCATATATCACAGTCCACTGAACCTCTACACTGAGCCAATCTTTTGAGTTCCTTTCACTCCTTTGGGTCACCCGACGCAAATCACAGTATCCATCGCATAGTTTTGGTCCACGTCATGTTCTGCTGTTGTGCCTCAGTGTTCAAGGGAAGTATTCTCCTCGAGAGTCAGCCATCCCAAGTATCTTGCCTCAAAACCTGTGTCAGTCCATGTCTATTTGATCTACCAATTACATCTCCATGTTTGTTTCGTGTCGTTGATGGGGGATACATCAAGTCCCTCCCTCCATGAGTCTATTCCTGTCGACTTCAGCACATTATCCGAGAATTAGACTTAGAAACTAGTTAGTACTTTGGAACCTGCATGCCTCAATGGCAGGCCTCCTCACGTTCGACAATGGGTTTACATCACTAACCCCTAATCGAATGATTCCACGGATGTTCGACCTCAGATCATCTATTCACATTCGCTGGAATGTACTAGGGTACCTTGGGAATCATTGACATTAATGGTGATCTCTCTCGCACTTGTTAAAGGTTCACACCATTGACCGGTAATCAAGTGGTTTCTGCCATGTTCGATGTCAAGACATCCATTCACATGGTCAGATTCATACCATATTGGGATTGGTAAGAAGACCCTGGGTTGAGTAATCACTTTGATATACGCTTCGCCCATGCTGCAAAGGAATTTCCATTGGACAAAGAACACATACACTGTTACATAGATCCACTTTGTATTGGTCGTGGCTATGTCTTGTCATCTTGTAGATCCACTGTGTATTCTTTGTGGCTACGATCTGTTCGCGTCATCAGAGTATAGATCCACAATGTATTTTCAGTGAATATACCTTTTTATCAATACAATTATGGATCCGCAGTGTATTTTATGGCGGCCATATCTTGCAAGTCTTGATCACCCAAGCATAGGTATGCCTGCCTTGGGTTCTGAAATATGTCATGATATTTTTTGGATGTTGATGTGCAGCTTCTGTCAGGTTCTCCGAGTCTATACCCTTGCTTGGACATCTACAAAGTATTTCAGTTATTAGTTGGCATCTTCTAACTTCATACTTTGGGGGTCATTCTATTACACATCAAAATTACTCAGCTAGATAAGTGTCGCATGTCCCTCTCAATTGTCATAAGTGTCGCACCTTCCTTACAACTTTCGCAAGTGTCGCAAGTTGCTCACAAGTGTCACAAATGATGTTCAGACATACTGTCACACCGACGACACTAAGGAGACACTTATAACATCTCATATAACTGATTTGAAGGAGGAGAACTGGTTTACTGAAGTCAAATAACTCTTGACACCTAAAGGAAGTCCTGAAACAAAGGTTTTGAGGAGGAGCGCTCCCCTATTTCAGCCCTAGAAGCACTGGCGCTCCCCTACAAGGCTTCACGGAGAATTATAACACTCCCCAGCCCCCTCTGAAGGAGCGATGCTCATATTGAAGGCACTGGCGCTCCCCTAAAGCTTACCAGGGAGCGCTACAGTACTCTGATGCCCCTTCTGAGGGAGCACTACCTAATTTGAGGCAGTAGTTGGCCCGTTGAGGAGAATAAGTAGAGGATGTTTCGAGATTAGGAGGTAGTTGTGCTCGAATTCTTGGTTTCATCAAGATATCCCTGATCTAAGGAGAAGGTTCCCAACTTGTTCTAAAGATAACTCAAGAGGTTAAGCTCCTCTTAACCTATATAAACAGGCTCTATGATGGTGGAAAGGGGGAAGAACTAAAGATATGAAACTTATGATCTTGGAGGAAACTCACAGTCAGCCAAAGGAGAGTGATCAGTGAAGCTGTTTTTATCCAGTTTGTGGAGCTTTTAGGCAAGGGTTAGACGAAGGGGACNGTAAGTACTGCTGTCGTTATTCTCATCAATATGACACGCTTGGCCTGTTTCTTTCTAGTTTGTGTCTAATGTCACATGAACTTATCATTAATTGATAGATCTGTTTTCAAGATAATATAAATAGAGTAGGAAGTGGTCGTATCTTGTTTTGTCCATAGAACTTAGCGAGGAGCAAAGGATTGGAGCACAACTCGGAGTGTGCAGGGACAAACGTCGATAAAAGGTACTTCTGTCATCCTTCCTTCTCATGTGTTAGTTTAGATAGATTTGAAAGGAAGTCAGTGTCCATGTTAAGCATTTTCTGTCTAGAGTTAGGGTCAAGCTCTTAGAGGCGATGTACCTATCCGCAGGGAGATTTTCCTACAACAGAAACAGGCGACTCCACTGGGTAGATAGCCTCGAATCGAAACTTCTTGTTTTGATTTCTCCTCATTGACCTTGTTCTATCCCTTGATTGTTTCAGACCTAGTTCACTCCTCTTTTGATTAGTTTCATAAGCTGATTGGCTCCTTACCTTATCACAGTCAGCATAGTTGTCGAGTTTGAATTCCAATTTTTGGAATTTTTTGACATTTTTGGAGTTTTTAGACCCTGGCGCCCCTGTCCTAGTGTTAACAGAGCGCCAGTGCTCCCCCATAGTCTTGAACAGAGCGCTATAACGCTCCTTGCCTTTGGCAACAGAGCGCCAGCCCTATTTGGCCCAAAAAACCTTCCAGAATTGCTTTGTCAAGGTTTTGCCTCTGTGTCTCTTCTGTTGAGTAACCTTGTGAGTCAATGTTTCTTCCCTTTCAGCCTTGACATCTGTCTTTTTTGAAGAATAAACATCTTACTAGTTGGAGTTTGTAGCCTTCTTCACTCTTTTTATTGAGTTTTTTCTGTTGAGTGAAGTTTGAAACCCATGCATTGTTTTCCTCTCCTCATCAGCTGAGTAAAAACCCTGGTGAAGGTCATCAAAGGCCTATAGACCTCTTTATCTCGATTTCAGTCAAGATCATTGTTCTTCAACTTTTGCTTTTGGGTGTGAAGTTTGTTTTTCTCTTTGATTGTTTATTTTCTTTCGCTTTTTCGTTTTGATTGCTATGAAAGGGTGTATTGTTTGTGTGACTTTTGCTTGTGCTAGTTTGGTTTTCATTCATACAAGAAAGATAATTAGAAAGACAAGCATCATGTTGTACTGATCATCATTCATACGCAAACAATAAAAAACATCTTTATGATTGATTGTGCATGTTAGAAGGAATCTCAAAAGTTTTAGCATTGCATCAGGATTTGATTGAGAAAAGAATCGTTTGAGGACACTCCGTATTTGTGCTTGTTAGTGAAAAGAACTCTCTCTCTCCCTTAGTTAGATGTTCATCGAAAGGAAATGACTGCTTATCATATTCTATGCATTCTTTGGGTCTGAGTCATAATTCCATTTGTTTCACTTCCATGCACCCCTTTTGCGTAAAGAACAACCATAAAAATCAACGCTAATTAAAAGTTATCTAGAACTTTTTCTTTTCCAGGATCCTCCACCAACAGTAGACTAGGATTAGTACTTTGGATTAGGGTTGTGAGCATAACTCTCCAAAGTTTCCAAAACAAACAGCAGCATCCCGAGTTAGGGAGAGTAAATCTAGTTATCGTATAAGTCTGCCTGGGATCCCCCTCTCACATAGGGGTTACGCACGAGGTCGCATTCGGGTAAGCTACAAGGACTAACCCTCCATGGTTTTACTTATTATGGTGGTCAGATCGTATTATGGGGATCACTTTGAGGTAAATCCACAATTACTGCGTGGAAGCCTTTTAGTTGATTTCGGGCTTGATACCCTGCCCATACGTTTGGATCGGACTGTCGATTATTCCCGCCCAGGGGCTGACTGCGAATTGGTAACCTTAGTGGCCATAATCTTTAGGGTCTTACACAAGGTGGCGGTGACGGGAAGTCTCACTATACCTGGAGCAGACATTGGTCAAACTCACTCGGGCTCCTTGGAGGGTAAATCCACAATTACTGCGTGGAAGCTTGCACCAAGCCATAAGTCCGTTAAGCAGGTCGCAATTGTAACTGTTCTACCCTATCCCCGCCCCTTCTGGACTTGATCACGCGATGTTGGATTTCATCACCAATTAGTACGGTCATCGAGAGAAGGTCCTGTTTTCTTGGTTGTGATTCTTATATTCTATTAGCGTATGCTGTTTCTTTTACTTAGTAGACCTTAGGTCGAGTCAGTGTTAATGGCGTCAAATCCTGGGAGTACTAATGGAGGAACCCCTTCTTCTGGGGAACCTTATACATTTCCTTCATTTGGAAACTTTGGTCCTCCATATGTTGCCACACTGAGTCTTCCAGGACTCACTTTTGGATTACCAGTTTGGTTGTTCCCCACTCCGGTGATCCCAAATCCTCCCAATGTTTTAGTTGCACCTAATACTTTGGATGTCAATACACCACCCACACATCAACCTCATGTCGAATTTTCGCCTTCTTCACCCATCAAGTCTCCTTCCATTTCTCCTTCTTCGCCTAGTGAAAGCTCTAAAGCAAGTACCCAGGTTGATCAGAAGAAGAAGAAATGAAAAGAGAAGAAGAAGAAGAACCCGAAAAGGACCAAGGCCCCAACAACATCAGATGTTGGCTCTAAGAAACCAGTTACTATTAATAGTACTGGGAGTGTTGATGAGATCAACAAGATTAAAGAGAAGAATCCAAAACCAAAATTCCCTTGAAGCCTTTGTAAGGGTGACCACTTTCTGAGGGATTGCCCCAGTCTTACCCAGGTCTTAGAAATGTGGTCCTTCANGTTATGTAAAGGTAATCATTACTCTCACCTTTGTCCTCGCATGGATGAGGCTTCTTCTCTTTTGGAAAAACTTCAACTTCCAAAAGGTTATCGTAATCTTTCCTCTGACCCATCATCGGTTGATGGACTGGTCAACCCGGTTCCATCCCCGGTCAGTCCGGTTGATCAGGTGGTCAATCTAGTTTCCTCCTTGATTGAACCACAAACCCAAGTAATTGATCCAGTTCCATCATCGATCAACCCCGCTCTTCATTAAAAGAGTGACACCAAAGTGGTCGATCCGTTTCCACCCGTCGACCCCATTCTTCCCTTGGAGAATGAAATTCAAGTGGTCGATCCAGTTTCTCCATCGGTCGATCCCATTTCTCTGTTGAGGAATGTCAAAGTGACTAATCCATTCCCTTCCTCGGTCAATCCCACTCTTCCTCTGAAGACTGCCCAAGTGGTCTATCCAAGTCCACCATTGGTCAATCCGATGCAATCATCGGTCGATCCTACTCTCCTTCTAGAGAGTAGACCCGATACTGCCCATGTTTTTCTTGTTAATACAGACTCTACCGTGCCTGGGGGCATTCCTCGTCCTCCTTTGGAACCCCCTCCAAGTAATGAATCCATCCTTTTTTATTGGGGTGCGCTAACTGGACCTCATCTTCCCTCTCACGTTCCTTTCCAGATTATAGTATAGGTTCGTGGTCATGAGGTTCCTCAAATGCTGATAGATGAAGGTGCGTCCATTAGTATTTTTCCTTCTGTTGCTTGGTATGCTTTGGGTTTTCCACAGCTTGCACCAGTTACACAGAATCTATTAGATTTTAATAGAAGAACTAGTCAACCTTTAGGGATCCTTCCTCATTTTCCTGTAACTTTGGGAGGGAAAACTGTCTTTATCGATGTCATGGTAGTCCAAGGCCCCTTGGATTTTTCTTTACTCCTTGGGCGGGATTATGTCTATGCTATGAAATCTCTTGTATCCACCCTTTTTAGTGTGATATCTTTCCCTCATGATGGAAGAATTGTGACTGTTGATCAACTTTCATTCATCAGCCCCGATTGGGTTACCTCCCTAAGTGGTTCTTATATGCAGACAGTATCGCCCCCACTGCATGTCAATTATGTGGCATTGTCCCCCATGACCTCAACTTCCGATGATTTGGATCTTGTAGTTGACATGGTGATCTCTTCGATAGGGTTATTTGAGCCTGATCTCCTTACCCCTATCACAACCCTTGACATGTGTTCCTTCCAGAGTGATTCTCTTCCATCCGATGAAGATCTCTTGGAAGCCATGACCGATTTTTGTCCCTTGACATGGTACCCTTCCAGAGCATTATCCTCTTGGAAGCCATGATCAAGAAGCAACCACGAGCATAGTTTCTCTTATCTGTGGCAAGCTCATTAAAAAATGAAACAGAGGCCACTAGCTTTCATGTTGGGGGCATGTTACGAGCATAGTTTCCTTTCTCTGTCGCAATCTCATTAAAAAATGAAACAGAGGTCACGAGCATAGTTTTCTTCTCTGTAGCAAGCTCGTTAAAAAATGAAATAATAATCTGGGGATCGAACCTGGAACCTTGAGCATAGTTCTTTTCCTGTGTCAAGCTCGTTAAAAAATGAAACAATCGCCTCTCCCTTCAAGTTGAGACTTTCGCCAGATCTCATAGATGTCAAGTCGTGTCTTTCGTTAGGTCTCATTTTTGAACCTTCATTTCATCCACCTGTATCCTTTTTCTCCATCTAGCACAGAAATTGGTGACAACCTCAAAGTCGGTGAATGAATTGAAGCTTGGGGGGCATGCCTCCAGCCTTTGATGATCATTCTGGAGTCAATCCACTAGCTTTGAAGCTGGGGGCATACCGAGCTTAGTCTTTCTTCTTTCTCGTGCTCATAAATACATGAGAATGCAACCGGGTAAACTTTTATCTCTTTTTTGAACCCACACGGATACGAACACACGAAAAAGGAACCCCCCTGGAGTCTCCTTTAAACACTTTTCAGACTCTCTAAATATGAAAAGATTGTCGAGTGATCTTGCTTCCTTTCACACTCATTAAAAGGTCAGAAAGGGTGTCTTTAGAGTGATAGTTTAACCCTTTTTCGGTCTCGTTGGACTACTGTATGAAAAAGGAACTGAGAGAGTTCTCTTTTAAGTGTTTTTCCAAACTCTATAATCCCGAAAAACCTTCGAGTTTTCTGTCTTTGGACTCGTTAAAGCACGCATCGACAAACCCATATGGGACTGAACCCTTACTTCTTCCGGTTCGTTAAACAAAGGAAGAGGAACTTACCGAAGGTGAGTTATATCAAGCACGTGTTATCCTCCTCGAGCTCATTAAACCAAAAAGAGGTACTCATCTATCTGGATGGGGAAAAGATTGAAAGGAGCAAGCCAAGCAGTCTCTTGAGAACATCATTTGACACTTCTTAGAGTCACCCTTGAACACGACACGTTGTCATTTGCATATATCACAGTCCACTGAACCTCTGCACTGAGCCAATATTTTGAGTTCGTTTCACTCCTTTGGGTCACCCGACGCAAGTCATAGTATCCATCGCATAGTTTTGGTCCACGTCATGTTCTGTTGTTGTACCTCAGTGTTCAAGGGAAGTATCCGCCTCGAGAGTTAGCCATCCCAAGTATCTTGCCTCAAAACCTGTGTCAGTCCATGTCTATTTGATCTACCAATTACATCTCCATATCCGTTTCATGTCGTTGATGGGGGATACATCAAGGCCCTCCCTCGATGAGTCTATTCCTGTTGATTTCAGCACATTATCCGAGAATTAGACTTAGAAACCAGTTAGTACTTTGGAACTTGCATGCCTCAATGGCAGGCCTCCTCATGTTCGACAGTGGGTTTACATCATTAACCCCTGATCAAACGATTCCACGGATGTTCGACCTCATCTCATCTATTCACATTTGCTGGAATGTATAGGGTACCTTGGGAATCATTGACATTAATGGTGATCTCCCTCGCACTTGTTAACGGTTCACACCATTGACCGGTAATCAAGTGGTTTCTGCCATGTTTGACATCAAGACATCCATTCACATGGTGATATTCGTACCATATTGGGATTGGTAAGAAGACCCTGGGTTGATTAATCACTTTGATATACGCTTCGCCCGGGCTGCGAAGGAATTTCCATTGGACAAAGAACACATACACTGTTACATAGATCCACTTTGTATTGGTCGTGGCTATGTATTGTCATCTCGTAGATCCACTGTGTATTCTTCGTGGCTACGATCTGTCTGCGTCATCAGAGTATAGACCCACAGTGTATTTTCATTGGCTATACCTTTTTATCAATACAATTATGGATCCGCAGTGTATTTTNGGCGGCCATATCTTGCAAGTCTTGATCACCCAAGCATAGGTATGCCTGCCTTGGGTTTTGAAATATGTCATGATATTTGTTGGATGTTGATGTGCAGCTTCTGTCAGGTTCTCCGAGTCTATACTCTTGCTTGGACATCTACAAAGTATTTCAGTTATCAATTGGCATCTTCTAAATTCATACTTTGGGGGGCATTCTGTTACACATCAAAATTACTCAGCTGGATAAGTGTCGCATGTCCCTCTCAATTGTTGTAAGTGTCGCACCTTCCTTACAACTTTCGCAAGTGTCACAAGTTGGTCACAAGTGTCACAAATGATGTTCAGACATACTATCACGCTGACGACACTAAGGAGACACTTATAACATCTCATATAACTGATTTGAAGGAGGAGAACTCATTTACTGAAGTCAAATAACTCTTGACACCTGAAGGAAGTCCTGAAACAAAGATTTTGAGGAGGAGCGCTCCCCTATTTCAGCCCTAGAAGCGCTGGCACTCCCCTACAAGGCTTCAGGGAGCGTTATAACACTCCCCAGCCCCCTCTGAAGGAGCGCTGCTCATCTTGAAGGTGATGGCACTCCCCTAAATCTTACCAGGGAGCGCTACAGTGCTTTGATGTCCCTTCTAAGGGAGCTCTACCTAATCTGAGGTAGTAGTTGGCCCATTGAGGAGAATAAGGGGAGGATCTTTCGAGATTAGGAGGCAGTTGTGCTCGAATTCTTGGTTTCATCAAGAGATCCTTGATCTAAGGAGAAGGTTCCCAACTTGTTCTAAAGATAAATCAAGAGGTTAAGCTCTTCTTAACCTATATAAACAGGCTCTATGATGGTGGAAAGGGGGAAGAACTAAAGATATGAAACTTATGATCTTGGAGGAAACTCACAGTCAGCCAAATAAGAGTGATCAGTGAAGCTGTTGTTATCCAGGTTGTGGAGCTTTCAGGCAAGGGTTAGATGAAGGGGACTTGACGAAGCTGTCGCATTCACATCTACGATTGTAAGTACTGTTGTCGTTATTCTCATCAATATGACACGCTTGGCCTGTTTCTTTCTAGTTTGTGTCTAATGTCACATGAACTTATCATTAATTGATAGATCTATTTTCAAGCTAATATCAATAGAGTAGGAAGTGGTCGTATCTTGTTTTTTCCATAGAACTTAGCAAGGAGCAAAGGATTGGAGCGCAACTCGGAGCGTACAGGGACACACGTCGATAAAAGGTACTTCTGTCATCCTTCCTTCTCATGTGTTAGTTTAGATAGATTTGAAAGGAAGTCAGTGTCCATGTTAAGCATTTTCTGTCTAGATTTAGGGTCAAGCTCTTAGAGGCGATCTACCTGTCCGCAGGGAGATTTTCCTACAACACCCACTTTGAATTCTCTGTGGATTCTATTTTTATTAGCATAACTTTTTTGGCTGTCTTGGGCAGCTTTCAAATTCTTCTTAATTTTTAACATTTGGTCCTCCATCTCCTTGAGCAATTCTGGCTCGACTACTATTCTATCGGCTAAATTATCCCAAATTACTAGAGTATTGCACCTTCTGCCATAAAGTTCTTCAAATGGAATCATTTTCAATGATGCCTGATACCCATTGTTATAAGAGAATTCTACTAAATGTAGGTAGTCTTCCCATTTTGATGGTTTATCCATCACATACATTCTCAACATATCTTCTGTCACTCTATTCACCCTCTCTGTCTGTCCATCATTCTCAGGATGGTAAGATATACTAAAGTTCAGATTCATTCTAAATCCTTTGAACAATCCTTTCCAGAAATTCGAGGTGAATTTCGGGTCTCTGTCAGACATAATCGTTTTAGGAATTTTGTGCAATCGTGCCACTTCCTTCATGAAAATATCAGCAACATCTATTGCTTTGTGAGTATTTTTTAGTGGAATAAAATGGGCAGCTTTTGTAAACTTGTCCACCACTACCATAATCAAATCATGTAGCTTGCATGTTCTAGGAAATCCTGTAATAAAATCCCTTGTCACCACTTCCCACTTCCATTCAGGAATGGGAAAAGGTTGCAACAATCCTGTTGGGTGCCTATGCTCTGTTTTAACTTTCTGGAATTCCATACACCTAGCGATGTATTTTGCAATTTCTCTCTTCATACCTGGCCAAAAGTATTGGCTCTTGACCATTGCTATAGTTTTCTGATATCCAGGGTGCCCTGCATAAGGAGAATTATGCATCTCATGCAAAATTATACGTTTCAAGTCCTGGACATTTGGTACAAAAATTATGTTCTTGTGCAGTAGTATTCCATCTACTCCCAAATTATAAATGTCCATCTTTTGTGGTGTCTTACCTTGTTGTAGTTTTTCTATCAATTCTTTGTATTGCAGGTCTGTATTTGTAGCCTCCAGAATTTTTCTTTTAACATCATTTTGATACATGATGATGGTTGTAGCACATAGTTCATGCACCTTCCTGTTGAGTGCATCAACCACTTTATTTTCTTTCCCTTTGATATGCTTTATATCAAAGTTATATTCGCTTAGAAATTCTAACCATCTACTTTTCGTAGCATTTAGATTTGGCTGATCAAATAAATATTGCAGGCCATTCTGGTTTGTTCTTAGCTCAAACCTTTTTCCCATGAGGTAGTGTCTCCATTTCCTCAGGGCATGCACTATGGCTGCCAACTCCAAATTATGAGTGGCATAGTTTCTTTCATGCTCTTTCAAATTCCTTGATTCATAACATATCACGATTCCATTTTTGACTGAGGACTCCACCCAGTCCTTCATTACATTAATCTATGCATACAATGAAATATTCATTTGGGTCTACAATCCTTAGTATTGGAGCACTTGTCAATAATTGTTTCAAATGTTGGAAACTCCTTTCACAGTCTGATGTCCACTGAAACTTCGTAACCTTTCTTTGCAAGGAAGTGATTGGGTGTGCTATCTTCGAGAATCCTCCAATGAATCTCCTGTAGTAACCTGCAAGGCCCATGAAAGATATGACCTCTGTCACATTCTTTGGTGCTGACCATTCTCTAATGGATTCTACCTTCTCGGGGTCCACTGCTATCCCATCTTTTGAGATGATATGCCCCAAATAATGAATTTGTTTCTGATAAAATGAGCACTTGTTCAATTTGGCATACAACTGATGTTCCCTTAATACTTGCAACACCATTCTCAAATGATGTTCATGCTCTTCCTCTGACTTGGAATATATAAGAATTTCATCCAAAAAGACAATGACAAACTTATCCAAATAATCTCGGAAAACACCATTCATTAAGCACATGAAAACAACTGGTGCATTTGACAATCCAAATGGTACCACTGTGAACTCATAATGACCNCAATGCACAATCTTAATGTTCCATCTTTCTTTTTCACAAACAAGATTGGGGCACCCCAAGGTGATACACTTGGGCATATATACCCCTTCTTCAGAAGTTCTTCAAGCTACATTTGCAAATCCTTCATTTCTGGTGTACTCATTCTGTAAGGAGTCTTTGACACGGGAGCTGCTCCTGGTGTCAGATTTATAGAAAAATCGAGGTCTCTCCTTGGGGGTAGTCTTGGTACTTCCTTGAATACATCTTCAAACTCTTTCAGTATTGCATAATTCTCCAAACTTGGCACCTTGTCTTCAAGTGTCTCCTCCATATGAGTTGCAAATATTTGACATCCTCTTCTATAACATTTCTTCAGCTACAATGCTGAAATTTCTCTAATGGTTACTACCCTGGGAATTCCCTGCACTTTCCTTTGGTTCCCTTATTCATCCAAGCAAGTGAATTATTTGTTATGAAAATCCAATAGAGCATGATGTGGGTCCAACCAATCCATCCCAATTAAACAGTCATAGGAACCTAAGGGTAAGATGTTCAAATCTTCCTTGATATTTATTCCATTCATGTCTATGAGGCATGACTTAACCATCTCATTAACTTTTCTTCTGGCTCCTATGGCCAGTTGCACCAACCAAGATTTCACATGCTTGCTTCTTGGAAATTGTAAAATTTCCACCATCTTAGGGTCTATATAACTATGGCTAGCTTCTGAATCAATTAAAATAGCAAGGGTTTGGTTGTTGATCATACCTTCCACTTCAATCATGTGGGACTGATACTCTGTTTTCTTGTTGTCCAGGGCTACATAAATCCTTGGCACATTTCTTCCCATGTCCTCTATTGTCTCAGCTCATTGTACATTGTGAATAGCCCTACCTTTTTCGCCTCTGTGAGGACAATCTCTGAACCTATGGTCTCCTTTACAACCCCAACATTGCATAGGTGGTTGTCTTGGCCCTTGACTCCCTATGTCAATCACTCTGGTTTCCTTATGTGTTTGCTTCCATTGTGGATTATTTCTGAAGAATGGTGGCTTAGCTCCCTTCTTCCTCTGATCCATCTTGAATTTCTTATTGTCTTCCCAATCCTTTTGGAAAGATGGTCTCACTTTTAACTGGTCATATAAGCATTTAGTTGGTCATATAAGCATTTAGCTCTCCTTATGGTCTCTTCTAATGTCTTGGGATCATCATACTGTATTTTGTCACTAATAGATGATGGAAATCCACTTAAGTATCGTTGAATATTGATTGTCTCATCCTTAATGAAAGAGACATACTTCAACAATTCTAGAAACCTTCTCTCATATTCATCTATGGTCGTACTTCCAAGCTTGAGTTCAAAGAACTCTTTCATTTTCTTGTCATAGTATCTCTTGTTCAAGTACTTCTTCTCAAAATACTTCTTGAATTCTCTCCAAGTAACACTTTTCTCGACAATGTGATGTACCTGCACAAGTTAATCCCACCACATGGAGGCATTTCCTTTGAGTTGATAGATAGTGATTCTACCTTCAGCATGAGAAGAATAATTATGCAATTGAAAATACTTCCTCATGCCTAGCAACCATGTTTCGACATCTTCATCCTTATTGTGCTCACCATCAAATGTAGGAGGTTTGATTTTGTTCATTTCTCCTCGCAGCTCATCCACCCCAGATCTCTTATACCTTCTGACAGGGGATAGACTTGATTTTTTTCCTTCTCTCTTATGGGAATGCCTATGGGGATGATGGTGATGTCTACTAGCACCTTTTACTTATCCCTTATCCTTTGAAGATTTGTGACTCTCAGATCTACTTGAGTCACTCTCCTTAACCAATTTCTTCTGTATTTTGTTCAAACCTTCCAATAGCTTCATGTTGAAGTCATCCTGCTACTCTTTGGCTTTCATAAGCCTTTCATTATCAGCTTTATGGCTTTGGACATCCTTCTGCAAATTCTTAATGGTCTCATCCATATTCATATCTTCATTCCTTTCTTCTCCATCCGTTGGAGTTTGTTCCTTCCATGCCCAAATGGACATCCATCCCTCTTCTCTTCTCTGGATGACTGTAATTCCCCTGTGCCTCTTCCATTCCTACAGACTCTGCACTAGTATGAATTGACCGAGATGTTGTTAATTCTGCAAAATTTGCAGCCACAGAAACTAATCAGACTAACAAATCATCAATTCATAAGAATATGCACCATTTCGATTCAACATACACATCAACATTATCACTCTTGGTTTCCTAGTGTTATCACCATGAAAATTCTATATAAGACCCAAGTCTCGAGAACGTTGACGCGTAGTGCCTTCCGAGATACACTTTGCGCAAGAAGGTGGTTTTTTCAAAACCACTTTCACCAAGACGTTGTATTACGTGTCTCAACATGTCAAATCCACCACTTGTGGAGCAAGCGATGGCTAGTCAAATCACCCTGCTTCATTCGTTCGGTACTTCGCAGCCATGTGATGTCCGCTGAATTCCACCATGTAACGAACTCAAAAGCTAATCATTCGAAATGGATTGGTCGAGCATGGAAACCCAATGCTCTTTGTACGTAATCTGTCTGCGCTTCATAAATGGAGTTCTATAATTACCACTCCC
This sequence comes from Picea mariana, assembly GCA_032191745.1. Classification (NCBI taxonomy): domain Eukaryota; kingdom Viridiplantae; phylum Streptophyta; class Pinopsida; order Pinales; family Pinaceae; genus Picea; species Picea mariana. The sequence continues at coordinate 53,456 of JASDQU010374590.1, forward strand.
CAAGTATGAAGATATCTACGTATCCATAACCATAGTAATCTTCAAGCTGCTCGACTTCCTGCTCTCTATAAAGACACATTTCGGTATCCCCAACCTAAGATACATGGACAAAGCTAAGTCGAGTGAGACTGGTTATTCGAGAAACATGCTAGGCATTCCTGCGAATAAGGAGGAAAGGGTCCTTGTGCACCTTCTAGCAACTAAGTTCCACACAGATTCAGTTATAGACTCGCGATTGGAAGTAAGTTTGAATCCCACTATAAACAATTTAGTCATCAACAGGCCAGCCGCTAAGAAGAAAAGGAGTAAGCAGCATAAGAAGGAGGAATCTACGGTTGAAGCGGCCGAAAGTGTTGGAGAAAATCAACTGGTCTAGTTAGATTCTTCTTTAAAGGCAAAGATTGCTAAGCTGAAGTAAGTCTTCAATTAAGATTAGCATGTCTCAACGAATTTTAAACAGCCGGTAGCGAAGGTAAAGAGTACAAGAGATGATAGGCTTGTTCTTCAACAACCCTTTTTACAATAGGCTAACTGTTGTCATCACCCTTTTTTAATTTTGTGATTAATATGATTATATAAATACAGAAACGGATTTTAGACTGTTTTATTACAATTTCTATCTGGTGATGTTATGACTCTTGTTTTATTTTATAATAAGTTTTTCTTTTAATCTTATATTTTATTTTCATCTGTCTAAATCAAAAGAAATTAAAATTCAGAATTCTTTTTAATTAATGCTTCAATGCGGTTATGTGTTTATTTTTCTTTTACTATTATGCAATTTAAACTCAGACTCCTCGCCTTCCAAGCGAATTCACGTGCACTAACTTGACCTGTTCATTTATATTATCGTGCATAGAAATATTACAATGTAAACGCTTCTTCGCGCACCTAAATCTACCGTGCATTTCTTCTTCGTCGTACCGACTACTTACGCGCACTACTCTGGTGTTCTGCGCCAATATCCACTGCGCACAGTTTCGATACTGTGCATTGATATTCCACATGAATTTTCATCCTATGCATGCACCATGTCAAGTTTAACATATTCCTTCGCGCTCAAATATCTGCGCACACTACTGAATACACCGTCGTGAAACACTTATACTCATACTTATGTGTGTACCAACAAAACTCCTCTGCATTAAGCAATACTTGTGCACCCCATGTGCACCTTACTATGTGTGTGATTACCATGCAAGGCTAATTTCAGCGCGTGCATATACACATAATAATCTTCCACACGGCGCCACAATTTACCATGCACACTGGCACACCACGGTTTCCCACGCGGTGCCAAATTTACCACGCGCACCAGTACGCCAAATTTTTCCAAGGACACTCTATGACTCTAATTCTGGTCACTTCAAAGTTACTTTTCTATGAATATTCACTTCAATTGCACCCTTCTAGCCCATCCAAGCTCAGTGTTGAACTAAGGCTCTGATACCACACTGTAACGATCCCCCCGACCAACCTGAGGCCAGGGTACGCCACTCTAGAGCAACCACTCATGCTCTGACTCTAGTCGGTAACATTCCCAGCCATCAAGCCGGGCCATGCTACTCTAGGGAACACTTTTGTTCCCGTACTACGGAACATACAATAGCATGCCCAGTAGTCAACTAAGCAATGCCACCTAAATTTACTCTTTAGACTGCATGCAACTAAAACATATACATACAACACACTCGTGGAAGCTTTACATCTAAACATAAACAAACAATTACTTTCTGTAACATACAAATTTTATATTAAAATAACATTAATTACCGATATGCATCATTTACAGGAAATTACCCATAAGCACACAAGAAATCATAGTCACATATATGATAAAATTGTAACATGGGCATGTAAATAACAAAACAACATATCCATATATCATACAATTGGTACTTATATTAGAAATACTGTCACCAACTTCTTACAGACTATCCATGAACCTCCTAGCCATAGACTACACTGTTCATCACTCTAAATAGTGAATCACCCCCGAGCTGAGATTGAACTCCACCCAGGGTAAAGGGATTCCTATCCAGGCTAAGGCTCATGGACAACAGGAAAGACTCTGTCTCAGGTACTCACTCAACTAACAACCTACAACCTCTCATTCCCCACATGCCTGTCCCACCCAAGGAAGTGTTCCCCTTCTCTGCTCAACAATCCCTCGGCTGCCCCACTTCCCTTCCAAGGCTTCAACAATAGGCCAGACCGAAAGTCTTAGAGCATTGTAGCTGCAGTTTAGCACCTATGAAAATCAATCCCCAACAATTATCTTGCTCATAGAATTGCTCACGGGTCTGACAACCCACTTCTTCAATCCCACTCCAAGCTAACCAGGTACACCAAGCAAAAAGGATGGGGAAATAGGCTTCGGAAAGGTGAAATGGATGTCTCAAGGATAATGGAATGTATGACTGAAATGGTTATGGATTCATTGACTGGATAACTAAGTGTGTTTTGGATTCACTGTGAACTCTTTGTCAAAAATGATGGTCAACCTGTTGGTCCCCCTTTCCCCCATATGTAAGGTATCTGTGAGAAAAATCCCCCTTGAGCTAAGTTTCCCCATGATATGAACGCATGTCTCCAACTTGACACTTTTCATATCAGAAGTTACTTTTGTCCACTTGTCCCCAACTTTAGAACTTAGGATAAACTAATTATCCATACTTTATGTTTTAGGAAATATTAATATAATATTCCCTTGACTTTTGGCCCTCCCTTTCCCTAACTGGTGAAGTTCAGTCCCCCATATCTTTTATCGTGATTGGTCTACGCGCAGTGATGTATTTTATATTAATCATGACTCATGTACAAAGTAGGTGCTCTAGCCTTTAACATCTAGGCGCGTTGGCCTAATTCCAAGACATAAGCATTCTGACTTATAATACTGGCTCACCAGCATATAGTGCATATTATATACACAAAAGTTAGATGACCTTAGTATTGCGTGCACTTAGTTACTACGCAATGTATCCTCTGTCTTTAAGGTTGCACGCACCTTAGTTACTACACGCGGTATTCAGAAATGTGCACATTACATCCCTTTACAATGCAGTATATGCGCACACCATGCCATGAAAGGTGTATTACAAAAATGATGTCTAAACAACTCACTAGCTTAAATATACTTGGATTATATTTACATTTGGGTTCAGTCGAGGGATATTACAACTAAGAAACAAGGCCTATACACCCCCCTTCCTACTCCTGACAGGCCATGGGAATCCATCTTAATGGACTGCATGTCGGTCCTTTCGTCCACCAAGAGGGGAAATGACTGTGTTTTTGTGGTTGTTGATCACTTTTCCAAAATGGCGATCTTGGTCGCCTACAAGAAGAGAATCACAATAGAGGGCACTACCAAGATATTCTTTGAATGAGTATGGGTACATTTTGGAATCCCAAAAACCATTGTCTCAGATCAAGATAGTTAGTTCCTCAATGCATTTTGATCGAGCCTCTGGTCACTGTTGGACACCAAGCTCACCAAATCCACTGCCTTCCACTCCCAAATAGATGACCAAACTGAGGTCGGTAATCGTATGATCGTACATATCTTATGCAAGTACAATTCCAAGCACCCCCGCACATGAGATGAGAATATTCCCTATGTTCAGCATAGCTACAACCAAGCCCTACATAGCTCAACCAACCACAACCCCTTTTAGGTCGGGTTTGATTTTCTAGCCATTGGGTCCCATGGATGTTGCACTACCTCTTGTGGCCACCCCGACAGACTCATCACCTGTCGCAACTGAAGATGAAAATACTAACGGTTCATTGAGTGGATCCAACACATCCTCCAACAGGTTTAGGATATTTTTTAGAAGTCCAATGCCAAGTACAAACAACGCCATGATCAACACTCAGTGCCACATAAGTTTCAGTTGGGAGACAAAGTGTGGTTGCACTTGCAAAAAGAACACCTTACAAGGCCCCATCGGAAGCTTCACCCACTCTATTATGGACCTTACACCATCACCAAGGTGACAATGCTTTTGAGATCAACATTCCCCCTTTCCTTGTCCTGCACCCATTTTTCAACATGGATCTCTTTCGACCATATTTCCCACCATTATTAAACACCTCAGAGATAGCAGAACAATTGACACCAGTAGAGCTCAATCTTGATTGCATTAAAAAGGCATCCAATGATCATATTTGGGACACATAGGTCAAGGGAACTCGCCATCAAAGGATCCAACTTTATTGAGTTGTCAAAGCAAGGCAACTCCTGCACCAAGGCAAGTGGCTCAACTGAGGCCAAATTCAACAGAAATTTCCTCATATGATGGGGGAAATCAATGTAATGGAGACCATTGCTTCCTAAAGGGGTAGAATTTATCCATATGTATGTCGGTGGCCTCCCACCTATTTCAACTGGCTCATTTTGGAATTTTTCCAGTTTTGCAGTTTTTTTCTAGTTTTTGGGTCCCTGACTTCCGGGGTTGATTTGAGGCCCTAAACAATGTTTTTAGGGCTTGCAACTATAATATTGGGGTCAAAGTCACAATATAATGGAAACATGTGTATTCCTCGGATAGAACTTTTCAACGGGCTATGATGCACCTAAAACGGATATTGTATGCAAAAATTACGAACCCGAGAAGTTGATGTACTAACTTACCCTAACAAGGCCCACATGACTTTTGGCACTTCATCTCCTAGGGTTAGGTTTTTGGATGTATAGGGTTTTTGCAATCTTGTTTATTGTAAAAAGGATTGGAGAGACTCATTGTAACCATCTTATTTTGAATGAGTGCATCCGTCACATCTCTTCTCAGAGATAAGTAACCACCATTCTAGCAAGCTTGTTTTTCGCTACATTTTACAGTTTTAGTACATTTTCTTATTCAATAGAAACAAATTTTATTGTATCTTTGTTATTGTATCTCTGTTATCCTTGCGTTTATGTGTTAATAATAATAATAATTTGTATTTATTTCATTCTTCTCATAAAATATGGATCACCTCATATACTTGCTAACATCCTGTCGGAGTTTTGGCTAATAGAAATGTTGTTGCAACACTACCACTGTCTTCTCTACACTGAAGTATCCTACCACCCGACTGTAGTGAGCTTCCCAAATCATCTTTGCTCACTCTCTTGACGTCCCAAATGGAATAACAACCTGTCCTTCACATGAAAATCAGTGGCAATTGTGTTTGTTCCCAACATTTTGTAGGTAGTGGTGAAGTCAAGATCTCACTTGTAGAGTTGTGACCATCCGAAGGTCTCATATCCATAGGAGTGTAGCACCATGGTTAGTGTGGCAAATGGATGTTTGTTGAGGAAGTCAACAACATGGTTGGTTCTCCCTATCTTATACTTGATTTTGAGATGGAATTGTGGCAAGTATGTGGACCACTTCTGATGGCGGTCATTCTGCAATTTTCCTTGTGTCTCCATGAACTGCAAAGACTTATGATCAATGTGGATGATTGTCTCCTTCCTGAGAATGAAATGCCTCCACTGGCGACATGATTTTACAATGGAGTACATTTCTTTATCGTAAGTGGGGTACTTACTGACATTATCTGATAGTGTCTCACTATGATAGGCCACGTGATGTCCATGTTGAGTGAGAATTGTGCCGACAACATAGTATGAAGCATCTATCTCAATCTCAAAATATTGATGTAGGTCGAGTAATGAGAGCATCAGGGATGAGCATAAGAGTTTCTTCAAATCATCGAACTCTTTTTGTTGCGACTAGCCCCACATGATTTTTTCCTTGCCACCGCCCGTGGTCATTTGGCTAAGGGACCATGCAATGTGGGAGAATCCCAACACGAACCTGGGATAGAAATTGGAAAGGCCTCAGAAGCTCTAAATCTCAGTGAGTGTGTTCGGGGTTGGCTAGTCACGGATGACTTGGATCTTGGTTGGATTGAAATGCACCCCATTCTCATCAACAACGTAGCCTAGGTACTATAACATGTTCCTGTTGAAGGAACATTTTTCCAAATTTGCATATAGCTTGTGTTGCCACAGAGTGTGTAGAACCTGTTGAATGTGCTACAAGTGTTTCACCCAATTCTTGTTGAATATGAGGATGTCATCCAAATACACCACCACAAAATAATTGGTGAAATGTTGCAATATATCATCCATCATCCTCATGAAAGTTGTTGGGGCATTTATCAAGCCAAAGGGCATGATCAACCATTCAAAAATACCTTCTTTGTACTTGAAGGCAGTCTTCCATACATCAGTGTGCTCTATTGGGACCTAGTGGTAACCGGACTTCATATCAATCTTACTGAAGTATTTGAATCCCTTGAGCTAGTCAAGGAGATTGTCAATATGGGGGATTGGGTACCGGTTCCTGGCTGTGATTTTATTTAGGGCCCGACAATCAATGCAAAGTCGCTAGGACCTGTCTTTCTTCTGCACAAGCATGATTGGGCTTCCACAAAGTGATGATATTTGGAGGATGTGCCCCATTTTCTAGTATCTCTTGGATCTAGCACTTCATTTCCTCATTTTCTGATAGAGAGCGGTGATAGACTAGCCCATTGGGTAGCGCTGCGTTGGGGGTCAGATTGATTGAGTGCTTGACCTGATAGTACATAGGTACCCCAGTGGGTGAGGAGAAGATGTATTTTTATTCTTCCACAACCTTATCCACTTTCTTCTATTGTGTGGAGAGACCTGTTGTGGAGGCCATGGATGTGGTTGCAACCTTCCACTCACTTTGAGTGCGAATCATGAAGAAGACAAACTTCTCGTTCTGAGAGATTACCTTCCTCCATTGCTTGGTAGAGATCAAGGAAATGGTAGTAGATGGGACTAACTCTGGTATCATGTATAATTTCCTGTCCAAAGTAATAATAACAATATGAGGCTTAGACTCATAAACAACATGGCATTTCCATAAATAAGGTTGGCCCAAAAGAACATCACAAACTTCAAGAGGAGTGACAACACATAATACCTCATCTTTGAAGGGCTCGATGTCGTAGTCCAGGTGACACTGTTAGTTGATGCATAGATTGCTCCCTTGGAGGAGCCATTCGATGGTGTACGACTGTGGGTGTGGTGATATCGATAGAGCCAACCGCTTGATGACCTCTTCTAAGATGAGTTTAAATTAGCTGTCGCTATCAACGATGAAGTGCAATAGAGTACCCTTCACCCACATCTATGAATGAAATAGGTGCTCACCTTCCTTTGGTTCATCAGGTTCGTCGGGTTGGACCTTGGTGGTGGTAGCAACGGTGGCACTAGGTTTTGCATCAATGATCTATCTCCCTTTCTCTAGTTCTAACTCAGAGTCAGAGCTTGCATCTGATCCAGAGGATTTCACTTTTTCCACCAATAACTTCTTTGAGTGGCATTCAATGGTCTTATGTGGGGATCTTATGGAAATCACACCATTTCCCAGTGTCTTTCTTTGTCTTCCCATTATTCTTCTTTGTTTTTGGTTTAGACTAGTTGTCCTGAGGTTATCCATCCTTGCTTTTCCATTTGTTCTGCAATTTAGGGCTGCCTTTGCCATGATTTTTCTATGAGGGGTTTGCAGACCAAAAATGTCGTGTCTTTTGTTTAAGCTTCCACTCAATTTTGACAGCATATCGATAGGTCGTGCCCAAGGAAGAAATGTCCAGAAACTCCATTTTTGTCTGGATGTATCTATGCAGACCGCCGCTATACTTGAGCACCAAATGTTGCTCAGAATCTTTGATACCCAACTTGGTGCACAAGGTATGGAATACATTGGTGAAATCTACCATGGTTTGGTCCCTTTCATGTCGTAAGGTGGTCCATCATGTATATAAGTCATTATAACTTCCAATAGGGTAGTATTATTCCTTAATAGCATCCATGAAGGAAACCCATGTGGGTGCAACTACAAATAATGCAGATCTCTCTATTTCCTTTTTCTCACATAAATTCTCCCACCAATATTTGACATGGGGGATGTCCTTGAGGAGCGCAATTGTACTATTTTCTCTATCGAAAAAGTTGTGGACAGAAAAATACCCTTTTATAAGGTTTAACCATTTGTCTACAACATCTGCACCTATTTGACATTCAAATATAGGAATATCAAAATTTATATGTACCTTGAAGGGGTGGTGTCTCTACTTGAGGTAGATGTGTCACCTGTTGGCAGTTGTCGAAGGATTTTCCCAAAGTTATCCATCATCTCGTTCCTTTTTTGCGAGAGAGCTTCCTTAAGAAATGGTTTAAAGGGATCTCCTGCCTCATTGTCTCTCTTTTATCCCCCAATGGGCATAGTATTGTTCCTTAATATCATACCTGAAGGAACCCCAAGTGGGTGCAACTACAAATAATGTAGATCTCTCTATTTCCTTTTTCTCACAGAAATTCTCCCACCAATATTTGACATGGGGGACGACCTTGAGGAGTGCAAATGTAATCTTTTCTCTATCAAAAAATTTGTGGACAGAAAAATAGCCTTATAGAAGGTTTAACCATTTGTCTACAACATACACATCTATTTGACCTTCAAATATAGGAATACCAAAATTCATTTTTACCTTGAAGGGGGTGGCGCCTTTGATTGAGGTAGATGCGTCGCATGTTGGCAGCTGCCGAAGGATTTGCATGAAATTATCCATCATCTTGTTCATTTTTCATGAGAGGGATTCCTCAAGCAACAGTTTAAAGGGGTATCCTACCTCATTATCTCTCTTTTCTCCCCCCATGGGTGGTTTTCGAGTTTGGCGAGGTCGATCTTGCAAAGGCTCAACTGGTTCGAGTCCCAACTGCTTATACCCTGACCTCATTGGAGACATGCATAGAGAAACAAATGAAGAGCAGAAATATCTTATACCATTGATCCATATTTATGAGCGGAACAAAATGAAACACAGATCTATAACATTTACATAGATATACAAAGAACAATAACAGATATACAGTGGAACTTAACTTCTATTAAATAAGAAATATGTTGAAACTGTAAAATGCAGAATGAAAACAATCTTGCTCCAATGGTGGTAGCTAATCTTTGAGAATATATGTGGCGGCTATGCACATTTGTATGAGGACCTTAAAATGAGTCCATCAGGCCTTTTTAACATCAAGAAGCAAACAAAAAACCCTAGACATCCAAAAACCTAACCCTAGGAGATGAAGCACCAAAAGTCACGTCGGCCCTAATGGGGTAAGTTGGTACCTCAACTTCCTAGGGTCGTAACTTTTGCATACGATCTTCATTTTATGTGCATGATATCTTGTTGGAAAGGTATATCTGAGGAATACACATTATGCTATCACACTTTGGCTAAATTTTATAGTGTGGTTGTGGTATGCCTAAAATACGTTTTTTAGGGCCTCAAAATGGCCTTGGAAGTTTAGGACCCGAAAAGCTAGAAAAAAATTGCCAAGATAAAAACTGTAACTGCCAAGATGAAAGTTGTATGTGAGACAACTGCAAGAGATGGGTGGCCACCAATATCCACCTGGATCATTAATAGATGGAATAGTAAATGAGCATTGGGTAGAATGAATCACTAGGACTAAATACACAACAAAAATGTTGGTTTGAAAATGGGACATTAGTTGGATACCTACAACCTACCATAATTATGAATGGGAAGAGGTATGTCTAATGTAACACACTTGGAGCCACAACATTCCATCCATGTAGTAAAGTATCATGTGTATCTTTTTCATTTACCTCCAACAAGTACCTCGCATGACTACATATGCATAAGGTGGTTTTAGGCTAGGCATTGAATCCTTCAGTTACATCCCTCCATACATATATTAATATAAGAGATCTCTTTCCTTGAATGTGTGTGAAAGGGAGGTGTGATGGTGTCATTGTTGGGCATTAATGGTGTCATAAAATAGAGAATACAAATTCAACTCAAGAACACATTTATAATTGTTGAGTGAGTGTTATGCAGACACTCTTTCAAACAATAGATTAATCTCCATCTATATGCCTTTGTAATCTTGTATGGAAGTTGGACTTGTATTTTATGGTTGAGTGTTGGTTTTGGAAATACTAGTTGAATAAGGATACCCTTCCATGCACAAACAGAGTGTTGAGTTTGCACATTCAATGATTCAAAAGACTTGGAGTTGCTCCCTTGTTGGGCATTGGTTTGGCCACCACAAGCAAAGTGTTAATATTTTTGGTCTAACTACAGAAGATATTCTTGTATATTTATTTTATTCAAACCTTTAAAAGTTTATTACAATTATATTGTACAAGTCCTCTCAACAAAAATTATTATATTATTGGTATTTTACTTATAATTGTAAAAAGCCCCATTGTGGCTAGTCTTATGGGTTAGTTAGCTCAAGAGTCATGTCTCTTCAAGAGACATTGTTGTGTACAAATAGAAGATAGGTTCCTCTCATTTGGACACACACTCACACACTTATCTTGTGCATCTTGGAGCACATAACAAGGTGTAGCACACAAGTCTTGGAGATTGGTTCTTTTGGTGTTTTGGTTGTTGGGTATGTGTTATATTATTTGCATGTGTGTGTGGGGGCGCATCAGATTCGACAATTTCATATGACGNGTGTGTGAAAGGGAGGTGTGATGGTGTCATTGTTGGGCATTAATGGTGTCATAAAATAGACAATACAAATTCAACTCAAGAACAAATTTATAATTGTTGAGTGAGTGTTATGCAAACACTCTTTCAAACAATAGATTAATCTCCATCTATATGCCTTTGTAATCTTGTATGGAAGTTGGACTTGTATTTTATGGTTGAGTGTTGGTTTTGGAAATACTAGTTGAATAAGGATACCCTTCCATGCACAAATAGAGTGTTGAGTTTGTACATTCAATGATTCAAAAGACTTGGAGTTGTTCCCTTGTTGGGCATTGGTTTGGCCACCACAAGCAAAGTGCTAATATTTTTGGTCTAACTACGGAAGATATTCTTGTATATTTATTTTAGTCAAACTTTTAAAAGTTTATTACAATTATATTGTACAAGTCCGCTCAAAAAAAATTATTATATTATTGGTATTTTACTTATAATTGTAAAAAGCCCCATTGTGGCTAGTCTTATGGGTTAGTTAGGTCAAGAGTCATGTCTCTTCAAGAGACATTGTTGTGTATAAATAGAAGATAGGTTCCTCTCATTTGGACACACACTCACACACTTATCTTT
>JASDQU010374590.1:65440-77881 GCA_032191745.1 Picea mariana
GGTGAATGGTGAAATTTGATATAATGAATATAAGAAATGTTTTCCCGGTTGAGGGTTTCCGGTATAAAATCTCTGTGTACTCTGTGTATGAGCCATTGATTAAATTATGTTTTCCTTAAGAATCCATATGCATTGCTTTACTTCACAGGTTTAAAACTTACATTGGTCTTGGTATTTCTTGGAGAGATATATCACATCATTGTACTAGTTGAAGGAATCTATATTGAGGATTTTGGTTGTTGGGTTTTCTCCCCCATGAGGGTTTCCCAGGATAATATTTGTTTTCTATTGTATCTGTGATTGTCTATATTTTAGTGATCCTACTACAGTTGCTATTGGATTAAGTAATTGTAATTGTGTAACTAGAAAATTTAAAATTCCAATATGGTATCAGAGCAACCTGAATAGAAGCCAGTTGCAAATCTAAAAGACTAAAAGGGAGTCGTTTTCAGTCTAGAGACAGTTGCCAGAAAAACCAAGACCTTCAGAAGGTAGGATGACCACTAGAACAAAGATTGATGATAAACTAGATGGAGTTGATAACTTCAGGGCCTGGAAGTACATAGTAACCCTCCTTCTTGAAGAACATTAACTGGATAAGTTCATTATAGAAGAGGTTTAAGAACCTCAAGGAGATGAAGCTAAGGAAAAATATAAGAAGGACATGGTGAGAGAAAAAAGCATTATTGCAGACTCCATTAAGGACCACCTTATCCATCATATATCATCATTATCTTATCCAAAGAAAATGATGGACACCTTAACTCGTTTGTTTGAGGAAAGCAACATAAATTGAAGAATGACTCTGAGATCTCGGTTGAAGAATTTGAAAATGCAGAACTCATAAACCATTCACTCCTACTTCTCAAGCGTGAATCAAATCAAGGAACATATAGAAGCCATTGGTGACTCAGTAGAAGGAGAAGAGATGGTGATGACTACCTTGAATGGCATCCCAAGATCATGGGATGCATTTGTCCAAGAAATTTGTTCAAGAAAGAAGATTCCCAAGTTCAGTAGGCTTTGGGAATATTGTAACCAGGAAGAAGCTAGGACAATTGTAAGAGAAGAAAAGATGGTATATGAAGATGAAGCCCTAGCCCGCCCACACCAATAAAGGAAAGAACAAGATGGAGCATTATTTGCCTAAGAAGTTTAATATGGGTCAAAGAGACAACTCAAATATCAGATGTTACTGTTGTTAGGAATTGGGACACTTTGCTAGGGATTTCCCCCTCATTATGGAAATTAAGATTGAGAAAGGAGTAAGAGGCATCAAGCTCACACAGATAAAGATGATGAGACTCCCAAGAAGGTTGCAAATCAAGATGAATCAAGTGACGAGGATTACGTTCTTATCTCAGCCCTCACAGGTACTATTACTCATGGAAGTGACACTTGGTTGATAGACAGTGGTGCTTCCAAGCACATGACAGGCTATGAAGACTCCTTATCTAAACTTATTCATAAAGATTCACCTCAAAAGGTAAAATTGGGTGATGACTATCAGTATCCAATCAAAGGTGTTGGAGAAGCTTCCTACAAGTTAACATCAGGAAAGACAATGAAAATGAAAGAATTTCTCTATGTTCCAGGTTTAAAAATGAATCTTCTCTCAATTTCAACATTGGACAAGAAAGGATTTAGAGTAGCATTTATTGATGTTCAAGTTCTTATGTGGCTTAGAGGGAAGACCCTTGATGATGCAGTACTGATTGGAGTTGAAGGAGGAGGACTCTACAAATTAAAAGGACATTCAGACTCCACAATGGTTCATGATAATGTGAATCCCAGTGAACTACAAAATAGGATATTTTCTCACCTACACTACAAATATCTTTTGATTGTGAACAAAATGGTGACAGGACTTCCAGAAATCCAAGCATAACCAAATGGTGTGTGCAAAGGATGTGCATGAGGAAAGAACGTGAAGCACTTCTTTCCCAATAGTGATAGCAAAGCCAAAGTAGTTTTGGGAATCGTACATTCAGACGTATGTGGATCGATGTCGAAAACTTCACTAAGTGGAGAGGAATATAAAGACCTTGCGATCAAACAATGGAGGTGAATTCACCTCAGAAGAATTCAAGGAGTATTGCAAGGAATTTGGGATTAAGAGGGAGTTTTCTACTCCCTATAACCCTCAACAGAATGGAATAGCTGAAAGGAAGAACCGAATAATCATGGAAGAAGTAAAAGGCCATGATCCATGATCAAGATCTTCCTATGCATCTGTAGGCAGAAGCAGTGAAGACGACACTGTACATGTAGAATAAAATTCCCCACAAGGTGCTTGAAAACAAGACACCCAAGGAAATGTTTTTAGGAGAGAAGCCAGAAGTCATCCATTTGAGAATATTTGGTTGCCCTGTATTTTTTCACATCCCCAAGGAAAAGAGGACAAAGTTGGACCCTTCCAGATGGATGGGCATATTTGTTGGTTACAGTGACACATCAAAGGCTTACAAGATATACATTCTCGGTCACCGGAAAGTGGAGATCAGTCGAGATGTAACCTTTGATGAGAATGCAACTTTCAATAAATCCAAATACATTCGTGCAGAAGAGGCACATGAAGAAGAGAATGAAGTTCCTAAAGTTCCAGAGGCAGTTGAACCATAAGAAGTCATTCCAGAGGATCATGACATGTTAGAACCTTAGAAACCAACTGAGATACCTTCTCGCAAGAGAAGATCAGATTAGGCACAAGAGCTTATTAGAGATGCAAAAATAATTGGTGCCCTAGAGAAATATTTCAGGGAAAGTAAGAAGTCAAAGTTGTATTCCAACTATCTAGCATGCTTGTGTGACATAATGGATGAAGAACCTTCCAGTTATGAAGAGGCTGCAGAAAATCAAGTATGGAAAGATGCCATGGAAAAGGAATACTAGTCCATTATGCAAAATGATGTTTGGGATGTGGTTCCCAAACAAAAGGAAAAATATGTGGTGAGTTTGAAATGGATCTACAAGACGAAACACATGGTTGATGGCAGTATTGAAAAATATAAGGCAATATTTGTGGCCCGAGGTTTCTCTCAGAAGGAAGGGATTGAGTATGAAGAAATGTTTTTTCCCATAGCAAGATATACCTCGATCAGGACTATACTTTCATTGACCGCTATGATGAAATGGAAGGTGCACCAGATGGATGTAAATACATCCTTCTTGAATGGTGAAATAAAAGAGGAAGTTTACGTGGAGAAACCACTTGGATTCGAGACACATGACAGGGAGACTCATGTGTGTAGATTAAAGAAGGATTTATATGGATTGAACCAAGAACACAGAGCATCGTATGGTAGGATTGAAAATTTTCTCATGAGCTTGGGTTTTACCAAGAGCAGTGCAGGTCCTAACCTTTACTTTAAGGTTGAGGATGGTGAACGGATGATTCTACTGCTGTATGTAGATGACTTGTTTCTAATAGGTGCGGAAAATCTCATCATTGAATGTAAGAGAAAATTGGTTGTAGAATTCAAGATGAAATATTTAGTAATGATGCACTACTTCTTGGGACTAGAAGTTTGGCAAAGATCAGATGGGATTTTCCTAAATCAAGGAAAGTATGTTGTGGAAATATTTAAGAGGTTCAATATGTTGGACTATAAGGTTCATAAAGTTGCAGAAAAACATGTGTTGAGGCACCTTAAGGATACTCTAGATCATGGTCTCTGGTATAGATCTGACGATGAGTTTGGATTGTATGGATACTCAGATTTGGATTGGGCCAACAGTATTCCTAACTGGAAGAGAAATTATGGATATTGTTTCAGTCTTGGCTCTAGTATGGTCTTGTGGAGCAGCAGAAGGCAGTCATGTGTGGCACTCAGTGCGGTTGAAGCTGAGTATGTGGCAACATGTGCAGCGAGCAGAGAAGCAGTATGGATTCGGAAGCTGTTGTCTGGATTATTTGGTCTCTGATTGGAGGCGACCTACATTTGGTGTGACAACCAAAGTTGCATGAAGTTGTCAGAGTACCTGGTGTTCCATGACAGGTCGAAGCATATTGAGATCAGATACTACTATATAAGGGATATGGTACAGAGGGGAGCAATGAGGCTCCAGTTCATTACTATCGAGGATCAGGTTGTATATGTGTTCACCAAGTTGTTGTCGAGGATAGAGTTCAAGTACTTTAGAGGCAAGCTTGGTGTGGTCCCTCTTCAAAGGGAGTGACAGGTGGAACTCATCTAGCATGAAAAAGGGTTGGCACTGAGTATGGAAAAATCTCATCCAGCATGAAAAATGGTTGGCACTGAGTCTGGTGGGTCTCATCCAACATGAAAAAGGGTTGACACTAAGACAAAAGTGCACATGATCAGGTATTGATGCATCGCAGGGAGTGGATGTCTTGGGGACATGTTATATCTATTGAGAGCTACCCACAGACCTTGGTTGCATGGGGTGAAGTCATGTTGCACTATGGATATCTGAGGATGTATAGATTCGCATGTTCAATAGTCAATGGATGTGAGCTCATATGGTATTAGACTTGAAGTCTTCGTTTGGAAAAAATACCTTCCTAGTTAAGAGGGAGTGTTGATATTTTTGGTGTAACTGTGGAAGATATTATTGTATATTTGTTTTAGTCAAACCTTTAAAAGGTTATTATAATTATACTGTACAAGTCCGCTCAAAAAAAATTATTATATTATTGGTATTTTACTTATAATTCTAAAAAGCCCCATTGTGGCTAGTCTTATGGGTTAGTTAGGTCAAGATTCATGTATGTTCAAGGGACAATGTTGTGTATAAATAGAGGATAGGTTCCTCTCATTTGGACACACACTCACACACTTCCCTTGTGCATCTTGGAGCACATAAGAAGGTCTAGCGCACAAGTCTTGGAGACTGGTTCTCTTGGTGTGTTGGTCTTGGTATTTCTTAGAGAGCTATAGCGCATCATTGTACCGATTGAAGGAATCTATATTGAGGATTTTGGTTGCAGGTTTTTCTCCCCCACGAGGGTTTCCTAGGATAATCTTTGTGTTCTATTATATTTGTGATTGTCTATCTTTTAGTGATCCTACTACAATTGCTATTGGATTAAGTAATTGTAATTGTGTAACTAGAAAATTTAAAATTCCAACACAAAGTAGCCAAGCCTTAAACCAAGTCTGGAAACATAGCGCATTCATGCATGTTGGAAAGTATCCCCAAGAGAAGCATGATTTCAATCAAACTCATAATTGCATTGAGAATAGAGAACATTACTTATTTTCCGTAGAGATTTGTGTTGGTAAAATGGGTAGGCTATATATTCCTCATCTACAAATCATTCCTTGATCTAAAAGAAATTGTTTTGACTCTTTCCTCGATCTCTTCCTTCATCTAGAAACCATTGATTCTTCAATTTCATAATTATTCTTCAAATATATAAACATAATGTGCTAACTATTTATTCTTCAACTCTATTAAAAGAAAATTCACTATTAACACCTTCAATATAAATCTTTCACATCAATATCCACCCTCAACTTAACCCTTAAAGTATAGTTCATATTCAATATCCACCCTCAACTTAACCCTTTAGACCCAGAAATATGGGGAGTAAACTATGCCTATCTTAAAATCTCCAAAATATTTTTGTTAAGTAATATTAGTGTCCAAGTTGAATATAACCCCCTACTATTAATTCCGGGTAATATGGATAAATATGGGGAGTAAACTATGCCTATCTTAAAATCTCCAAAATATTTTTGTTAAGTAATATTAGTGTCCAAGTTGAATATAACCCCCTACTATTAATTCTGGGTAATATGGATGATGAAATGTGATTAGCGACTTGTTAGTCTCATCATCATTATAATTATTAGTCTCATCATCATTATAATTGACCAATTTAAGTATACGAAAATTTTCATAATATTTTGCAAACTTTGGGGGTCATGGTTCGTACTCTCACCTAATTTTAAACTCGTGGAGGTCATGGCTTATTGTATCTTACATGTGCACAAGATATTACCTAATGTTGCGGGTCCCATGTGATTTAAGTTTCTCTATGAGTTTTTTTTTGTTATAATTTTCCTTTTACTTATTTTGTAAGTACAAGGGGTTTACTTTCTTTATTTCTGATGTAGCATATTTTAATTTTAGTCATATTTAATAATAATGTTGTGTTTTTATGTTATAATTTTTCTTTTACTTCTTTTGTAAGTACAAGTGGTTTGCTTTCTTTATTTCTGATGTAGCATATTTTAATTTTAGTCATATTTTAATAATAATGTTGTGTGTCCCATGTGATTTAAGTTTATCAATGAGATTTTTTTTTATGTTTTTTTTATGTTATAATTTTCTTTTAGTTATCTTGTAATTACAAGTGGTTTACTTTCTTTATTTCTGATGTAGTATATTTTTAATTTAGTCATATTTTAATATTAATTTTGGTTATTTTGTCATAAAAAAATATAAAATCTCAAAATATAAAGTTATTTTTTTTAATGCTTATTTATTTTTTGTATTTTATTTTTTATTTAAAAAAAAACATTAAAACATATATAAAAATTATAAAAAAAAATAATAAGAATACAATTCTCAAAACACTAATTCTTTGATTTCTTAATCTCAATCATGAAATTATTATTTATGAGGAGATCAAAAGACTTGAAATGACCTAGGGGATATAAATACTCAATTAGGCTTGTCCCACTTTCATCAAGTAACTCTTTGAGCATGTTCTGCAAGTTTGTATCTAGAATATTGTTTTTGGCTTCGATATAAATAGTGACCATACTAGGGATGATATCCTTTATTTTCTATTTTATCTCTTTTACATCTTGCTTCAGGATATGAACAACTACTGGTGGGTCATTATATTTCCATTCTCAACTTGATTTTGATCATTGTCTCTCAGTTTTTCTAAAAATGATGGATGTTCAGTGGCTTACTATAATTACTCGTGATCTACCAGGGGCACTTGACTATAGCCCTAGAACATGGGTGTTAGCCAAAGATCTTCCATGTTTCCTAGGTATTCCAGGCAAAGACCCAAATAACCATATTCGTGAATTTGTTTACTATTTTATATCTAAGGATGAATGCACCATGTTGTGTACTTACATATTTCGGAATGGTTTAACTCTTTTCTCAACCAATCCATCTAAGGCTATGAACAATTATTTAGTCTCTTTAAAGCCATATTTAGGAGTTTTTGGTTGAGAATCGAGTCTCCTTCCTTCCTCATTACCCATAGAGACTCCTCGTATTCTTGTCCAAGTCCCAATCACAATAAACTTCCATGAAACATCCTTTGTTGTGACTTGTGCGATGAACATAGTGGCTCTTGGAGGTTAAGAGGTAGTTGAAGGAAGAAAGGTCCAGAGAACATATTCCCCCAACCCCCCTCTTATGGTGTAAACTCTGTAATATTGCCCATGACAAACATGTGCATTAACCTTCTAGTTGCTACACTATGGAAAAATGAAATGGCTCCTGCTCTCCAAAAGTCTCATGTTTATCATTGTGATGATAGGGGCATTATGCCACAAGAAAATGATTGTTTTGATCAAATTAAAAGCCTTAGTATTTCAAGCAATAGAGTTTTAAAATTATGACTAGAACAACAAATGTTGTAGTTTATTCATATTCTTGAACGATTGGACATAAATTAAAATTTTATGAAGACTAATGAATCTAATTTATGTCTAACAAGTGCCTTCCCTTTCGATGATTCCATTTTTCCTAAAAATGTTGTTCTTGAACCTAATACTCTTGATGATGAGAACAATCACCATGTGTGTTCTTATAATGTCATGTTTTGGGATATTGAATAGAAGAAAAAAAACAAAGGGGACTCTTCCCAAATGTGATTGTTGTGTTGGTTTTGTCACATGGGTGAGAAAAAACACAACACTTGCATGCTTAGTTAAGTCAATTAAACAAGGCAGAAGTTTGTGAGTTTATTAAATAACCAAATACACATGAAAACAAGTAAATAACAACTAAAAACAACTAAGAAATAAATGTTAGAGAAGCATGAAAGAACTAGAACCATGAAAAGAAAAAATTAACCAATATATAGCTACCAATGGATCAATATATTGATAGGCTAAACACCATAGAGAAAGGCATGGACTTATGAGTCCCCTCTTCCTCCTTGGGAGGGATCTTGAGTTCCCTAATAGAGATCTCTTCTCTTCATACAATGGAGAATGACAAATGATGAAGAAATAAAATGCCAATTCCCTCAAGAGGTGAGTGGAATGGCCTATTGCAATGGTGCCTGAATGATTCAAATAGAAAAGAGGATTCTCAAAGAAGAATTCTTCCATCATAACAATAACGTGAAGTTCTTATTTTTCTATCACACCCATGGCACATATTTATAGCATTCCTTCATGGAAATATATAATTGGTTCATAGTGTGAACAAGGGGCCTTTTAGGGCACTTCCTAGCCCTTGACCAACCTACAAGCTAGATTTTGCTCAGATATGAGTGTCAAATCATGTTGGAGGTCGAACTAGAAGTGGTTGAGGGGCCGATAAGATTCGTAAATGTGTCATTCATAGGAGTGTGTGGATTTTCCCGTAGACAGTCACACATCTTGTGCACAGTGCACGTTGAGGCCTGTGTTATCCTATGCATTTTGCGCATTGTGTGCGCTCCTTTTGGTGAATTTGTGCAGTTTGATTTTTGAACCAAGTATATAGTTTTTTTTTTCCTTTTTGGTGGACTTTGGTGCTATAGGTGGACTAATTTCCATTGGCATTGATGTCTTTCTTCAACCATTACGTGCAATGTTGTGGACGATTTTTCAGTGATAATAGATGCCCCCTGTTGTGTGAGGTTAGGAGCATACATATAGTCGAAATACATCAATGTTTCTTTTGTTGAGAGTGCCATTGTAATGAAGAGTGAAGAGAGAAACTACAAGAGCGATCCATCAGAGGGAGAGGGAAAACTGTGGGACCCAAACCATTCTCTAAGAAAAAATAAAATTTGTGTACAAACGAAGCAGGCATGCCCCATGCTCGTTTCATGAAACCAAAATGTGTGACGGCAACTGAAGATGGATGTTGATGTAGATAAATACATGACCCTCAGGGGCAGTTGATAACGGTAGATGACAGTTATAAATGGTGAACGGGCTATGAAGTGAGTCAAGGACGACTGTAAGAATTGTCGATGACTAGTAGGAATTGATGGCCTAACAAATTCATAGGTCTTCGACTGGTTTGAAACAATGTAATGGTCGCATAGTAAGGCCCATCGTAACATGGGAGTTTTGTTGAAGTCAAATGTTATGGGGGTCAACGGAATCAGAAATCAATGATGATTCTCTCTGTTCCATCCGATACTCCTCATTGAAAAGGTAATGATAGTCAAGATATTGTCACCCTTCTGGAAACCGTGCTAATGTCGAAAAACTGGGAGACACGACGCCAAGAAGCAAAGGGATTATTGAAATCTACTAAGTAATAGATGATATCAGGTACTGACAAGTAACATGAACGAAGTCAAGATGTTGTGGGACTCAAGACTACCCTTGGTTGGGGGTATTGAAGAATGACTGGCAAGAATCGTAAAACTGGATCTAGTGTCAGGGGGATGACTAGATATGGGGTTGAATTGTGCCATAGGATAACAAAGTGGGAAAACTTAGAGATCGTGGGTACATAGACTTGGGATACTCGAGGTTTGTTTAACAATGTTGGTATGAAAAAGAGTGGATGCCCCAACCAAGGGTGATATGGGTTTCTTTTATGGGTAAACGAAGGCCATCGAGGATGATGACTAAAATCTATGTATATGCTCGATACAAGGGCTTTATACAATTACCAAAGAAATAAATAATAATTGGGGTTGAGTATACAGATACAGAAACGGGTGCCCCAGTGAAAGATGGCTTGGCCTATTTAGGGCGCAAGTTTGTGAAAGATAACTTGTCGAGGGTGGGGGGTTGGGGCCCCATGGGTGGGTTTATGTATTAGGTAAGTGGATGGAGGACAATATGCAGATGGGAAAACTGATGGTGAATGAGATGGAGGGCTAATGAAACTACAAGGGGGGGGGCAACCAATAGAACCAAGTGTAGGATGATATAATCTAGGAGTCCATTGGGAAGGTTAGCAATATGATGAGAAGAAGTATGGGGTTCATTCTCGAAAGTGCAAAATACTATTGGGACTTTGTTGGAAGCCATATTAATCTCTATCTTTTCTATAAGCTGCCTACACTAGGTTTTCAAACCTTCATTAATCGTCGCAACTGTTTAAATGATCTCATCATTCTTCTCTTTTTGCACGCCTGGTTTTCATTTTCGTTTTCACGACTGCAAGCGTGAAAACCCACAGTTAGAATTCATGTTGATTACATCAAAGGATTATTGATCATTTGGTTTATCATGAACCTACTTGAACCTGGTTACCACTCCTTGGTCTCAAAAACACCTTGATTTCATATGTATCAAACCACCACTCACTTTTCTTTTGACTATTGTTAATATGATTTCGATTTATAAAATCGTTGATGCAATGGTTATATGACATATTGGTGTCTTTGATGTAATCGTTGATGCAATAATTTGATATATTGGTGTTTCTTTTAAATCGTGCAAATGCCATTGTTTATTTAACATTCGGATTGATTTTTGGTTATGTATATCATGGTTTTCAATGGTTATGTGACAATTCATTTGACATGTTGTTTAAAATTCATTTGGATATGCACTTGTGATTTGAATGTAACATGTTACCAAGGCGTCGTCGATTGTACAACCCGACATGATATTTTTGCATGGTCCCAATTTACTCCACCACCCTCACACGCATAAGCATTAACGCTCTGTCTTGCATTTCAGGCTGCCTTTGCTTGTTTTGGGGAAGCTGCGGGAAAATGGTCCTATGTCTACCCTGTCAAACCCCCTCACCGATTATCCTGTTGATATTGTGCTATTTTCTATGGCTCCTGTAGTGCGAATCGATCCCAACGGTGTCCAAACTTTGTTGTTGTTTGATAACGCCTGAGAGGACCTAGAAAGGAATGGTTGGAAGGTTTTTATTGAGAAGTTCGAGGGTTTCAACCTGGAAGTCGCTCAACAATTTGCACTTACATTCGATGGATGCAGGGCCAAATTTGGGGACATCCAAATTGAATTGAACGAGGATTTCCTTAGCTCACCCACTAGTCTACCAGCCAAAGGGAAAAAATGGTTTAAAAATTCGAAGGTTGATGAAGTACCATGGCCACTGTTGTTTACCTCAAGAAAGATCAATAGTTGCGACAAAGGTATGCCGGTTACAGCTCTTAGATATTGATGGCATGATTTATTGGCTTTTATCAAGCAGTTCATTACATGTGAGGGTAGATATGGTTTAGTTTTCCTTTACCACCTACAACTGCTCATGAGTTTCATAGATTTTCCTTTAAATATGCCACATTTCCTCCTTCGGAGTTTGTATAAAATGGCTAAACATTTCAAGAGGGAGAAAGCCAACTCCAGCCTGTTCCACCACTGTTTAATTAAAATTATTGTGATTCATCAGTTGAGGTTGAGTGGCGATTTTTGGAACGCTTTCTTGTTGAGAAATGGTTTTGCCAGGCCAAAAATTCGACAAGTTGACAAAACGGTTGTTACAGAAATCCTTGTCGGGCCTGTCATTCCTCCTCCTATGCTCTTGCCCTCTCTCGAACCCTTGACCTACCTGAACGATGCCCAACCCGACACCCTTCCTAACTCATGTCTAAAAGACAGTGGTAAGCCTGTTAAGAGGTCTGCAAAGAAAAAGGGTGATATCAACAATGATATCAATTGCAAAGGTAAAAAGGCCACGCGCTGGGTATCAAGGTGTGCTCGTAACAAACCTAAAGAAAACGTAGATCAGAAACCAATCCTGTTAAGTGAAGATTCCTATTCTGAAATCGAACGATTTCTGACCGAGGAGTATCCATACTCACATGGCCTTTGTTCAACCAAGCCCTATGACTATGTGACGAACCTCTCGCCATGTCTTAAAGATGACCCTAACTACCATGGGATCAAACTCGACAAAGAAACTGATGGTCGATTCAGAACACGGCCTTTGTTCAGCCAAGCCCTATGACTATGTGACGAACCTCCCGCCATGTCTTAAAGATGACCCTAACTACCATGGGATCAAACTCGACAGAGGAACTGATGGTCGATTCAGAAGTTCCTCACTTGTGAATGCACAGCCTAATCAACCACAGTGCAATGAATGAAAGTCGTGGCTCGACCGATATTATGCAGATGTCCCTTTGATCCAATATTGAATCAAGTCCTTAGAGGACCGAGTAAATGTGCTAACCAAAGAAAACGACAGGTTGCTAGCTAATGATAAAAGGCAGAAGACCATAGGCTCTGTTGTTTTCAAAAATGTAGAGGCGACCACTGCCATTGTTAATTCAAAAATAGCTTGATCGAATCGAATCCCTGAAACCGAGGTATGGTATTTCAAGAATGATTTTGTTTGTTTTGA